>JAQFZC010000722.1:0-42078 GCA_034695205.1 Dicyrtoma fusca | reverse complement strand
GTCTTCTGTATGTAACTGCCGAGACTCAAAGCGAGACTGAGACTGGAGATCAAACCTTCAACAACACTCCATGTACTGCAACGTAAATGTTTAGAAATGTTAGAATAACATCCCTACACACTACCATTCCTTGCAGCAAGGAACCATATCAGACCCTCGTCCTTATAATGTTATTCACATGCAACGATGCAACCCAGGATGATTTTCCAAGACGGAAGGCTAAGTTTAATTTCACATGATCTCACAGTCTGGCCCTTTACTTAGCCATGTAATGTATTAATGCTGAAACTCTATAGTTAGAAATTAAAAGCACAGTCTAGAGGCGTCAGGGGTGCTATGAGTATATTTAATAACGATGTATAAATATATGTATGCATATTACATATCGTCGGTTAAGAGGCAAAATGGGTTACCTACATCCAGACAAAACCAAAGGCCAAATGGTTCATATCCCCAAACTCTTCAAAACAAAGTGGTATCCATAACATAGACTGTCATAGAGCGCCAGCGTGAATACACACTTTACACACCAATTTGCGTGTACGAGTTTGTGGATATACACCATTTGGTCTTTGGTTTTGGATTTATTTGGATGTAACCCATTTTGCCTCTTAAATGGCGAATAATGATACAAAAAGCAAACAACATGCACATAATAAATCAATACCTACTTTAAGTTTCCTTACACGTGGTCTGATGGAATGGTAAGTTTTGCTATTTTTTTTCTTCTAATTCTAAACTGTTTGTTACACTTTTATATACACTCTACCAAAAACCATTTGGACCGCATCATTTTGCCAAAAAAGTGGCCATTTTTAATAGTTATAAACGCATCAATATGATGAGTTCTGACCTCATCATATGATGAAGTCCACATTTAACCCATGTTAATTTCCTTTCATATGAAGATACCCCATCTGGTTCCCATCATTATGACGAATTCTAACCCATCAAAATGATGCGATTTTAGCTATTAAAAATGGATTTTTTTTAAAGAGGCGATCTTCTAGATGTGGTCATTTGGTAGAGGATCCTTACTAGTTAGCCAGACAAAGTTGCTTAAAATGGTCGGCCACCGTTCTCTTGCTCCGCGCTTGGTCAATTTTTGTAATTTAATTTTTTCTCATGCGGCGACATCTGTCGGATTCATCAAAAACGGCCTTTAGAGCACAAAGATTTGTTTCAATACTTTTTTTAAAATCAGCAGGAATTATGTATTCCAAAGTCGTAAGGTTAAAATTTGAGCGATTTTTATGAATGGGGGGGGGGGGGGGTGAGTGAGCATCCGGGAGTCAACTGTCCGGCATTCTCTCACTAAACTCGGTGGCGTACTCACTTTAGTCAAGTGAATAATCCTCTGGCAACGTAACCATCTAACTTCAGGCCAGTCCAAAGTAAAAGATTGAAAGACACTAAACAAGTTGTAGGTACACTCTACCAAATCACCACATCAAAAGTGCCAAAAAGTGAGTCCTATTTGCCGCATCATAATCACATCATATTCGCATCATAATCGCATCTGCATCTCGCGATCTCCAGATGCGATTATGATACAATTATGATGCGATTATTTTTTGCGATTATGATGAGGCAAATAGGACTCACTTTGAGGCGTTAGTCGGTAGAGTGTAGGCATAATAGCCGTAGCCGAAATACCTATACTCACCCACGCGTAAATCAGTGTGTTGAAAACGTTGAATCGTGATTATTCAGGTTTTCGTCAATGTTAAAAGCAAGAACAGATCAAAAACTCTCAACACTGAAGTAGGTATGTACTTACCTAGAAAGGATTGAAGTTGTACCTAATTGACAAAAGAATAAGAGAATTTTTCATACGGAGCGGAGGCATCCAAATCAAATTGAACCTAAAACATTGTGTAAATGAGCAATTAGGGTAAAGGCTTTCAACTGTGGTAGCTTTTTAAAAAATATTATTTTCAAAGCTTACAAACTTACAAAACGCTAACGTGCTGCTACTGAATAAAATAAATAAGTGATTCACATTCCTCGACCAATTTCTCGCATTATGTTTATGATGTAACCGTTTTCAATTTTACCTCCATTTGACTCTATAAAAAATGAATTTCAATGGCTCACGTCAGATCCGATTAAAATCACTCGGTGTCTTGTAACTGTGGTAGTATGGCTTCCAATTGTGGTATCTCCATTTTTTTCAGTATCAACAGTCAATAGAAATCAAACGCACCTTGTTTTTAATCTTCGAATATTAGACTTCCTATAGAAGGTATGTATGTCAGATTTTGACGGACCTTTGACAGGGAAGAAAAAACGGGTGTAGGTACCACATTTACAAGCCGACCCCGATTACAGGCCTTCATCCTATAAATATCAGTCATTCTTCGTAAGTAATAATAAAAACCACTTACAGTCAACTGACAGTAAGGCTAATACTGTAGGTAACTATTTAAATTAGTGTGGTTAGTTAAACCTCTAACCGTGTAAAACAGGAGGTAACCACATTTAGGACCATCTCCTATATATTGTGAATGTTTTGGTTTCAATTTAATTTATCATCAGCAACCACACAGCAACCTTAAGATCATGTATTTTGTCATAATATAATACCTACCTAAAGAAACTATCTACACGTGAAGAATGCCTTCAGCGAAGAAAAGTTCAAACTGAAACCAAAATTTTAAAGATTGAATTTGGCCATTCAGAATTTCAAAAACGTTAAAATAGAATTGTAACTTCGTCGCATTTTTACTTTTGCAATGTTTTGCGTTTTTCAGTCAATAATTGGATGGGAGAGCTTCCAAATTATCACATGAAACGGGAACTAGATTTATATTTCAATTCAGATGCAATTTCAAATAAGCATACCACCTTTCAAAGACTAGCCTATACCACATTTAGAAGATCACTCAAAAGTTTTTGATATTTCGTAGGATAATACGTAAATTGGAAATGAAAATTCTAAATCTGAATATTGTAATTACCATAAAACCAACTTTCCTGAGCAACTAATGAAAGAAAACTGAGTCCTGTAGTAGTTTCTTACGGAGCCACTGCCAACCTGAAAACTGGGGAAAACGAACATGTTTTCACAGTTTGATCATTTCTCTTCGCTTTGTTCTCAATTCTCAATATTCCCATCCCAGATTATGATTTTTCAAATGTTGTTTAAACAAGTCAAACCCAATGTACTCCGAAGCTAGCTCTATCAAATACATAAAGTGCTGTCGACTGTCTGGTGAACATTACCTCTGTCAGTGTTTTATTGTAAGGTACCACCAGAAGCCTTCACCCTTAAGGTAATTCTAAAATATTTATAAGGCATAATGAAATGTTCCCGGAAAATTATGCATACTAACTAATAAAATTCAAACGACGCTATTTTGTGGTATTAGACCTTGATTTCACTAGCAAACTTAGCTATAGCTAACATGGAATTTAGCTCTTTAGTCAAGGTCTAAAGCACGTCGGTGAATCTCGGAAGTATTTTTAACGTGTTCTTCGTTTAATTTTGACACTTATCAAGTCGAACAAGCTCTAGAGCTGTCATACTGGTGATACTTCGTGTAAAGTTTTCCGAAATTTTATTTTATGTTCCACGAATTTTTGATATTAAAAATTCTACATTTTGTTATACCCTGATCTGGATGATCTTTTTGAGAATTATGTCCCAACAATTGCTCTTTAAAAAGCACGTTTCAAATCAAAGAATCGTTCTTTGGGTTCCACAGTTATTCGGTTTCAAATCCCTAAATGACGCCAAGAAAGTTTCGCGTTTTTGATTTTAAACCCTTCTTAGTACAAACTAATAATCAAAAATTTATGTGTCCGTTCAGCCTTAATGTAAAGGCATAGGTATAAGTGGTCGTCCACGAGCGGGTCCAAGTAATTTGACTGGGGCAACATTCAAGCATAAAACAACTTCCGTTTTTTCACTGCGCTACGTGCACAGTTAGTACTTGCAACTATTTAGCCTGTATTGACTTCCATGAGTTGGAACTGTCTTTTGCTTGCCGTATAGGCATATTCGGGTTCAGAAACCATCCCACCATCCGTATGCGTGTATTCACTTTAAAACCGAATTACAGCGCCAATTAAAATGGCAGAACATTGAAATTTCGCGCAATACATATTAGAAACCAAACATACTTAATGTATTATTATTCGGTAAGCTGCTCTATCACTTCAAAGATTTTAGCAAAATTATGCTTGAACTTGTTGATTGAATCTCACCCGATGAAATATATACACTGTATGGGTAGGTGCCCCGAAAAAGATTTACGCAGCTCACTTTACGTGTCCCGGTAAGATTTATGTCTAAAGATTAAATTGCCTCGATCGACAATTTTCGTGACCAAGCTTCTGACAATTTTGGGATGTTGCGTGTCCTTTTATGTCGTTTTTAGTTTTCGAATCTGCTTTTAAGATCTTCCTAACGACGTATCATTCGTGGGTATAGCTTCTCTATAAACTTGCTAATTATGGGAGAAGATAAAACTAGAAATGAATGACGGTCGCATTTATCAACAGATGTAAGCTACAATTGATTTTAATAATTTGTTCAATATGCAATTGAAGATTTAATATTATTCCAGCAGTAATAATTTATTTATTTAATTTGTTTAAGTTCCTAAAAACTAAACTACATTGCATTAGTAACTACACCATATTGCATTGTAAACAAAGATTGTTGATGTATCCTAATCACCTGTGGTGTTGGGTTGGAGGTGGCTTGACTTAATCTGTAATCTGATTCTGAAATAATAATTAATAAATTGAATTAATTGACACGGAAAGTATTAAAGTATCAGTGTAGTGAAACTGAAGTTATCACTACACAAGTTATACACATCAGGTGACGTACGGCGATGTTTCATAGTGATACTATATTAACAATCAAACTAAGTTTTTACGACCACAAACCAGCATTTCTGTAAAAATGATGGCGGAAGTAGACATATCTCACATCTAAACATTCGACGTTCTTCAATCCTTGCAGTACTGGAGTGAGTCAATTTCCGTAATTACGTTTACGATTTTAATGAAATGTGTGGCGATTGTACTTCTATTTATAGTGTTTGAACATAATATGTATGTCATACTTAAATGTTAGATGTGTAGATTTATCGGAAATAACGAAAAACAATAACAATAATAGCTTAATACATCGTAACCACATTTGGTAGCATGATTGTACGGATGAATCCAAAATAGGCCACGAAATACAATATTTTCGGATAATAGACGCCGACATGCAAGCCCAAAAACTAGTTACAGAGACGGACAGCAAATCATAATTATGCCACAAATCACAATGTTTTTTGATGGTATTTGTTAAATAAATCGTCGAAAAAAATTATTATTACATACTTAAGTAACATATACGGATTAAAGCAAATCAATGTCTAACCTATAACAAGGACAAATAATTGGTTGGTATACAGTATACAGGCTAGTTAGTGCGTGCGATGCACTGGCGTCAGGTAATATAATAGCATGAAACAAAATACATCCAAAATTAAGGCCGCAGTACTACCTTACTTGGACGCGAATAAATATAACTCTACCTTCACAACTTCGGAGACATACAACGTCCAAGTTAATATTATGCTGCTGAGTTGCATTTTACTTGGGGAATATTTCTGCCGAAGAAATACCTAAATAAGTAAGTATTTAAAAAGAATATACTGGAGTCCTTGACATTAGTAATTTCAGTTAAATCTAAACTATAAATGATAGACTAGCTAATTATTTTTTTGTTCTTTTGCTGATTCATGGATTGGATTTAAAGCTGTTCATAATCCACCATGTCGACGGGAATCTCTTCGTTCATTTCATCAATGGTTTGATAATCAAGCAAGGGCGAGACGCATTTATTGCACACGACGTGTGGGCTGCCACTTTTGTCGGGGATGCATTCGCAGTGCTGGCACTCGGATGGCTGAGCCGTCAAAGCCACCCGTCTAGTCCACACATCCAAAGATTTTCTGGATGTTCGAGGTAGGTAGAAACGGGAGCCATTTGTTTCCACTGCTAGTGGGGTGCAGAGATCTTTGGGCCAGTTAATTTGCCGCTTTAGGGATTTATCGGCTTCAAGCTGGGTTTTTGTCAGGTGGTTGGACGTGTACACTCCATCAATATCAATTCCAAAAATTCTGCTACTGGTGCTGTCCTTTTTCTGGGTCTAAAATAAAACATTCAACGGTTAGTTAGACACGTAGGTAGTTAATTTTCTTGCTACAACTCGGAATGCGATTTATTATATGTTATATTTGCATATTTCCTACTGTAATGAGTACCTTTGTAGTAAATTCTTTGGGAGTTAACATATGAAGTTTGATGTCATTTTCGATAAGTAGCGTAAGAGTGTCAGCATAGTGTCGTTCGCTTCCGCATTGCTCATCTCCACAAGTGAGTGCAATCATCGTTTTGGAGGCACCTGCTCTGAATTTAAGTGTCCGTGCAGCAAATTCAATTGCTTCGTACAAATCCCCTCGACCATCACCATTCATTTCAATATTATCCGATATTTTGAAGAGAGTGCTGTGAGCCCAAACTTGACCGGAAGAAGTCCGTATGTGAGGCTTGCTGTGAGGTCCTTTTCCCGCAAAGCCAACTAAGGCGAAACGATTTTCGTTTAAACCTCGAAGTTTTAAGGTATCATCTAGCTTCCGCACAATATCTGTCAACGCGTATTCAGACAGGCAAGATGCTTCCTCCAGGAGAACGACAACATCAGAAGAATTTGGAGGCTTTACGCTTCCGTTGACCTCAAGCGTTGCGTTTTCTCCACTCATTAAAGTTGTACCATCTTCCAGTTTACAGCGAACTATTAAGGGTAGAAAGAAAACAAAAATTAAAAAATAGCAATGGTGTCTGAACACGACAGAATAAATATAAAATTTATTCGAGTTAAATTATTTGACTCGTAAACAAAGAACCCAAAGGTTGAAAGGTGAAAAGGTTGACTCACTGCAAGTGGGAGGAAGCCAAACGTCGACTCCGTTCTTTTGGCATTCTGCAACGTAGGCACTGATGGCGTTGCAAGCAGATTCTTCACGAGAAGCCTTGTTTAGATTACGAGACGTGTCATAGCGGCACATGTCTTTGAAAACAGTGGAATCCACGCGGCTGAAACAAGGTCTTAGAAGGGAATGCTTGTCATCAAAGTGCTGACTGCAAACGCCGTCAACATCCGCACTTTCAGTTGTGTCCCGAGCAAAATTTTTCATTCGGCATTGGTCGCTGTTCTTGCCGACCCTCCAGGAATGAGCAAAGTTGGACACGTCAGTGACAATCTGGCCATCTGGAGTCTTCATATCGTTCATATGCTCGTTATCGTACGTGCCCAGGAGCCCAGCAACTTTTCCGAAGTACCACCCCGAAATAGTAACTGTGCAAACAGCTGGTGATTGGCTGCATGTCATCTGGAATCCGCGAGTATCAAAAACTTCTAAGCTGTTGGGCTGGCGGCGGATGAAAGTCGATCCAACTTCTAAAGGAAGCTCAGCCTTGCGTCCATCCAGTGATACCTTCATATTGTTTGGGTCAATGTCGATGGTCTGCTTGTTGCTGACAAGTGTGTATGACTTTTTCCGAATGTCGCCATCTCGTGACTCGTAATTGACGAGAAGGGAGAAATTTTTATGAAGGAGATCAGCAGCCAAAACGTAACTGCATTCACCTGCAAATCTGAAGTACTTTTTGTCAAAGGTGTAGTAGTGGTAATCTCCAGCCATTACAGCGTAAGCTCCGAATGGTGGCAGGATGTCACGAATATCCATGTCCATCACCGGTTTCATGCTGGTCATGGTGTCCATCACTTGATAATAGAAGTCATTCATCTTGTTCATGTCATTCTCGTTTTGTTCAGTTGACTTCAGTTGGGGCATTGTTGTAAAATCTTCCCATTCTACCATAGTTAATGGTTGGTGGTATTCAATTTGACCTTTTTCAGTTTCCCAAACCAGTGAGTAAGTAGGAATATTACGACGAACCATGCCATCTAAAGTCTGAATAGCTTTTGTTAGAATCTCCTTAAGCTTTTGTTCAGCTTCAATAAAAAGTAGGAAGCGACCGCCAAGATTCTTGATCTTCAAACAAACATGGCGTACGTAAGGAAGGGGCGGCAATTCAAGAATGGCTTGCAGATTCTTATCCTCAAGGGCAACGTTGATAGCGTCCAAATAAGGCTTGTAGTAAACCTCTAAGGGACGCCAGACTCTGAAAATAATTATATTAGGAATGAACGGGTGAATATTGAATCATACTTCGAATTAGCACAGATCTGATCCCAGTGTATAGATTATAATTGCATCAATGTGCATTTAAGTAATTACTAATAAAGTAGTAATGATTATTGTGTTTCTGACAAGTTAAGGTTCAAGCGCTAAAATGTTTGTGAACGGCGGATTAGGTAGATTAGGATGAAAATATATGACAAATAAATAACGATTTAAATAGCAAGAATTGGGAGCCATCATAGCACACACTTCTGCAGATACATACAGAAATACCTACCTACATAGTGCTCGGTTAAAATTTACAGCTTAGCAACGAAAAAGCAAAAGTAGAGGTTGTTACCTCTCGTTGAAAAATGCCTGGATGAACTCTGTGTATTCTTGCATGGGGAGTTCCTCAATCCATGTTGTATAGTCTTGGTAAAGACGGACGCATTTACGGACGAAACCAATTCCCATAACCTTTGCTTCGAGTTTTTCCATCTTTCCCTCAATTGCATCAACAAATGTGTCGTACATATCCTCTAAGTTATCAAAGTATTTTACGAATGCCTTGACATTTTCGCTCCATTGTACTCGGATGAAGTCTTCGGCGGCGTCCAACATGGGTACCAATGTATTTTCTAATTTTCCAGCGTATTCATTGAAAATACGACATATTTTTGAAATGACGTTAGCAGCAACTTGAACTGAAGTCTTCACAGCTGCATACAAAATGTCGTAGGCGGCGACACTAAAAGGGGACACAGCATTGTAATTATGAAATAAATGGTTAAAAACAGTATCATGCTAATCTGTACGATTAATTTAAGAGGTAGGCAGTAGGGGAAGGAGTAAAACCGAGTAGAAACCTGGGGAGAAGAGGGGCGTGGGGAGGGGGCAAAGGGCAGCCTATTCCATACAAAATTTGAAAAGCCGAAGCATACATTATAGCAATTACTTCTGAAGGTATACCCTGAATAGAACACTTGGGTTAAGCACGTCTATGTATGTAATAGCCATTATTGTTAAATCTTACCATGTAGCCCGAACTCCGTCGACGTAGGTTCCAATAAATCCAAAAATGTCCTTGATGTAGAAGGAATTGTTTTCATACATATTTTGAATGGAAGTAATAATCATTCGTATTTCGTCAAAAACGGCTTGAATTTCATTTTGGGTGTAAACAGCAAGAGCTTCCAATGTTTGCCTAACGGTAGGGTGGAGCATGTTCCATCGTCCTTGCACTTCTTCACCAACTTTCAATTTGATCAAAGAAAGGCAAGCCTGGGCGTGTTCTTTAAGAGTTTTTGGAGCCACATCGGTGAGAACTTCGTAGGCATCATCCAGAAGTTCAGGACGCCAGTTTAATTTGGTGGACAATATTTTTGACGTGTTGAGTCGTAATGCAATCAGGAAATCTTGAGTGTTTAGTCCATATTCATTTCTCCACATTCTTGCGCTGATTTCCTTCTTTTGGGGCATGCCAACGGATACATAAAGTTGCTTTCCGGAATCATATTCCATGGCGAGATCAACCAGTGGACGGCTTTTGTGGATGTTAAAGTCAAGTTTTACGTCGGCGCTTCTAAAATTGAAAGTCTTCTTGTCTTCTTCCTCTTGAAGTTGAATTCTGAAGATGGATGTGAGTGCTTGACCAGTGCGAATTTCAAAAAGCTGTCCTAGATTGTCTCGTGTTAGGAGGACTTGAGCAACTTGGTTTTCTCCTCGAATATCCAAGTAAGAGAGAGCCAGTGCATAGGAAGTGTCAATTTTTTTAGCATCGATTTCAATCTTTAAGTTGGTGGCTGGGTGAGTCAAGAAAATTTGAATGCCCTGTCCTTCCATATTTTCCTTTGAGATAGCCAATACCAAGTGACTGTCTTTGAATTCTGTAGGCTGAATAGAAAGTTCAACGGCTTGGAATTTGTTGTTCTTGTATGTCCTATCCAAGACAACGGTGAAGTCATTCGGAAGTACGGAATGCATTAGAGTAATGGTGTCCTTCACTGTGCGGCTTCTCCAAGCCAGTGCACTTTCACTTCTGACTTTAAATCCAACAAGTTTTGTAACATCTCTCTTGGCATCCCATTTTAATTCTGCAAAGCGGTAAGATTCCTTGACAGTACTGTGATGATTTGTTTCCAGCTGAATGGATCTCCAAGGAGTGTCAAAGCGGGTGAGGATGTCGTATCGTTTGGAATTCGACGTTGAGACATCGTTCATACTAAACGCGTAGCCGACTTCTTGAGAACTTTCCATGGTAGATGGAGAAAACCAAATAATCTTAAGACCTTGGTCAAACCTAGTAGATGTCAAATGATGGTTCAGGGTAACTTCGATTTCTCCTATTTCGCCAGCTTGTACTTTAAGTAAGGCGTTTCGAGCTGCAGAAGTTTTACTTAAGACAATTTGTAGACCAATTGTGCTTTCAGATGCTTTATTAAGATCCCAGCAAACTTCAGTGTGAATACGTAAATTTTGGCCAACTATTCGCTCAAAACTCAAAGTCAGGGAAACAGGTCGGAGTGGGTTATGTATTTCAAGGCTTCTACGACCATTTTTGTTAACTAGTTCAATTTGGATTAGTTTTTTGTCATTGTATGAAGCTCCCAAGCTGATGTCCAAATTATTCAAAGCTTTTTGCATGGTAATAAATTCCTTCTTTCCTAACGGAGAAATTCTCGCGACGGCAGATGCAGATCGTAAAATTTCAAATGGCGTTTTTACGCTAACCTGAATGTCAATCATATCGGATGGGTGGGAGAACGTAGCCTCAGTTAGGAAGATTTGCTCACGCTTGTACTGAACTTCAATATTAAGTGCAACATCGTTACCTTGACGTTCCAGTTCAACACTAGCTTTTCCGTGCATAGAATCTGCAGGGCTAGCCATGGCTTCTATGAAACCAAAAACTCGGTCTTCCAATAATCCTGCTTCGATTTTAAGTGAAGGGCGCTTCTCACCCCACGTCCCACCGACGCGACCCGTGTAGATTCCATCCTTTACATTACTTTGCATTTGTAGAGATAATGGGGGAAAATCAACGACAAATGCAGGAGCAGCTATGTTTATCTCCCCATCGATATCAGTCAGTCCATTGAAGCGGTAACGGTAGTCAATTTCAAGCCTTACAGATTTATCCCATCCTGGACGTTGGAGCTGAACAAGGATGCTGCGCCCAGTTCCGATTTCTTCGTAGTTTTCTAATCGAACAGAGGCAATGTAGTTTTCGTAGCCTTTGAATGGAGTAGTAAGGGCAACGGACAAACGACGGTTTCCTTTTTCATTCCTTATTTCGCTGATAAGTTCGATCTTTTGTCCATTAAGTTCTCCAATAGCATTTAATTCCGCCCAAGTTTTCCATTGCAGACGGCCTCCTAATTCCCACTGGATAGTATTCAAGTGCTTGCTTGGAAGCTTTGCCTCGAAACGGATTTTAGCCGAACGTGTCATATGGAAATTTATATCTTCCAAGGAAGGAAACTGAAGTGACGCTTCGTATTTTTTGTTGTTGTTCTTCTTGGGGTTTCCATACTCAAACGACAGTTGAAAATCTCCTTGACTTCCGGGTTGAGGTAAATTCACATTAGCTGTAAACAACAGAAATACACAAAATCTATTACACCGAAACCAAGGTCTGCCACCTGTAAACATTTCAACTTTTTCAGGTGCTTTTAAGTTACCTGATGCAGAGTAGGTAATCCATGGAAGTCCGACAACAACTTGGGGATGAATGTTATTAAAGGTTTCCCAAGATGTTTTTTCGAAAATATGAATTCCTGTAACCTTGAACATGGCATTGGGGAAATTTTTAAATGGAGTAAATATTTCCGCTAAGATCTCATCGGAATCAACCTTGCCGGCAAAAGTGAATCTTTCCCAGTCATCAAAAGGTGTTCTTAACTCAAGCTTAGCTTCCATGTCTCTGGCGTTGACGTAGCGAGATGTTCCCTCTAATCTCCATTGTGCTCCGTTCCATTTGGCATCACCCAGAAGGTTCACGTTATTGCTCTTAGTAATAGCTTTGGTATGAATGCTAAATTCTTCACCTGGGAGTGAAGGAGATTGTACACTAATTTGGGCTTCAAGATCCTCTGCATTCAAAAGCACTTGAGCCTCATGGCGTTCATCTTGCAAGATTGTAACGACCTTCCCTGTGAATGATTTGGTATCCACAGACCATTCAATGTTCGTGGTGAAAGGTTTGAAATTAGAGGACTCAAGTTTGACACTTAGTTGACCGTTGCGTGGGTCCAGGGTAATGATAAATTTTCCTGTATGAGTGAAGCCACGGGTGCGGCATTCGACATCAATTTCCATCCCATTTTCAGTTGGTCTGAATTGTCCTACTGCATTGAATCGCTTGCCTTTCAATAGAGACAGAGACTCTCCATTCATTTCAACTTCCCAATTATTTCCCACTCTGTTACCACGGAACTGGATGAAATGATTTCCATAAGCTCCTGTGACTTTCCCTGACACGGAAACGGTTCCCTGCTGAAGCACGATCTCAGTTGTCAACTCAACAGACTTAGAACCCTTACTGTATGAAACGTCGAGTACATATCGACCAGAAACGTTCTTCTGTACTCGGAATTTGATTTCACGCTGTAAGTTCAAAAGAGCTGGTGCGTCTACAACCAGGCGGGCATCGATGCTGTTTTCGGATTGAACGAACTGGTTTTCAACGTTGAAGGAGTACTGAGAGCAAGAGCCAGTAACTTTTACGCTAATTTCCTTGGGAACGTTGATTGTGCCATCCAGCTGGAATCTGAGTGGGCTGTGTGTTGGAAGCAGCTCTGGGACCTGCACTAAAGCTTCAACTTTCACTTGAGGCAAAGTCGTGTCCCACGCAAGTTGGACATCATTATTTTTGTGTTGGAAGCGAATTTGGAATTTTCGTGCTCCCTCTATTTCAGTGGAAATAATAAACTCAATTGGGTGTTCAGAAACAAAGGGACTGTCAACCATTGCACGGACTCCTACTTGTTGAGCATTATTAATTGGTACTTCATAGCCAATGGCAGCTTTGGAAACTCCATTGGGCAACGAGATACTTGCCTCGGCTTGGAAACTGGCGAAACCAACGATAGGAACCTCGACGGAGATTTCGGTGCTCACGTGTGGATAAGTTGTACTTGGTAATGTCATGAACAACTTCAGATTCTTTTTAGCAGTTTTGCGTCCCGATGATGATAGCATTTCGTTATCGGTAAATTCTCCTTGAATAGTCAGTCGGCGGTCTTTCATGTTCAGATCAATGCTCCCGTGCAAAGTCTTGTCACTCAGCTTTCGGATTTTCAACTCAGCGTCCAATTTTTGATGGAGGGCTGGAATGTTGACACTAACGGATGATTCAAAGGCGTCATTCGATTTACGAGCTTGTGCTTCTAAAGATGATCGTTGACCGTCATAGACAAAGTGTCCTTTAGCCTGTTGTTCCTTTTCTGAAATTATGTACATACCGTTGGCCGTCATTGGAGAAGTCCATGGGGTCTCAACAGAGGTCTATAGAAAATACAAAAAATGGAGGCATAATTTACCGAATAGAAAAATAAATTGGCTTTATTTACGCCAGCCGAAATTGGTAGGTGTTATAACTTCGCTGATTATTTTACGACTATTATAAAAGTGTTTGGGCTTACCATGAAGCGACCAGATCCAGCTTCGGCTAGAACTTTAACGATCTTATCGGATGCCCATTGAGCTGATGCAGAGAAAACTTTTTCAGCATTTATTTGTAGGTAAGATTCAACAGTGTACTTTTCATCGAGTGTAACGTTGAAGGAGTAGACGTCATCAGAAATGAAATGATTCGTCTTGATTTTCATTAGTTCATCGGAGTTGATCTCAAGGACTAAATCTGTTGCAGCTCCCTTCCACCAGTATTGGTTTCCTTCAGTATGCGAAGTGCCTCGGATGGCTACACTCTTTTCGCCCCAATTTCCAGTAATTTCAATGGTACCATCATTCTGTACATTCATACGAATCGCACCATTTTTGATCTGATCCCAGTCGCTGTTGAGTTCCAGTGATCCGTGGGCAACCCTTGAAGTCTTTGATGGAATATTAACAAATCCTCCCAACGTAACTTGTTTCCCCATAGCTTGAATGACAACGTGGAACTTTTGGTTGGCATACCCAGTTCCAGATTCGAGTTTGGCGTTTAGTGACATGTTTTCAAATCCTGGAATTCCAGAGGCGAAAGTAGCAAGGATTTTGTCGATGGATGCAGACATTGTGGCTTTAATTTCCGGATAATGGCCAAGTTTGAAAGAGGCATCGCAGCTAATACCTTGACGTAGGCTTCCTCTGTGATTAATTTCAAATCTCATTGATGGGAGGACTTCATGGCGAGGGCTTGAAACATGGAGCTTGGCATGGAAGTCAGATAGAAGTCTCAGTGCCCCAGTGACTTCCCACTTTCCAGTTTGAGGAGAGTTGACGGAAACAATTAAGTGTCGTGTTTCGTCACTGTCAGTTCGGTATCCAGCTTTGATGCTTCCTGATGCAGAAACTTGGAGTAGTGGCACGTTGCTGTCAACGTTCATATGAAGTTCAATCTCGTTTGAGTTTTGAGGGACAGTTGCATCTGCGCGAATGCTGATTTGGTATTTATTCTGATTGAATGAGAGCTCTACATATTTCTGGCTTGTCTTAAGGTCATATGCGGCATTGAGAGAAAATGGTTCACCAATATCTGGAGCATTGAAGGTCAATTTCAATTTGCTAGCCATCGGGGCAACGGATATGATAGAGTTGCTGGTGAGCAGAACTCTTTGGTTAAGAGCAGCTTGTACGTCGAGTGAAGTTTCGTGAGTCGAGGACAGTTTACCGTGCAATGTGGCCTCCGTCACAACTTCGTATGGTGTGTGGATTGAGATGTCAAGTGTTGTGGACTGAGTAGTACGCTTAAGTGAGGTTGCAAAAGTCAGTTGTTGTTGTTTTTCCCCCACGATGTATGCGAGAGTCGCTCCAATTTTTCCAGTTCCATTCATTCTTCCTCCAACGATTGTATACTGCGCGGAAAATCCCTTCTCGGTTTCACTTTTGTTTGGCTTGTACCAAAAATCAATTTTAACCGTCTGCCAGTCGTCATTTTTCCATGAGGATCTAACGGATTGTTCACCGAGTTTTCCAAGATTGAGTGTACCAACTGCTTGACCGGCGAAAATGTTCCCTTGAACACTCCATTTTGCATTAATATTTTCCCATTCATTGACGGATGTGGAAAGATTAATTTCTCCAGACTGCAGTCCCTGAATGTTCGTGTTTAGACTCACGCGGTATTCTTGAGCGCCAGCTTCCAAGTTAATGGCGACATTAAACGGACTTGCACTCCAGTTAATACTGTTCTTAGTTCTGATAGGGTAGCTGGGAAGCATTGACACAAGGTTAAATTTGACTTCATTACTATTCCATTTGATTTCCCCGTTTATTTCTTCTTTGGTGTTGCGCTCAACGGCCAATTTTACGAAAGCTTCCTGCGTGAAGGCGTAATTCAGTGCAGCAACAATGTTTTCGAAACGGTAAACTGGACTGCTTACCGTAAGTTTGACATCAGCTGCGGCCGGAAGGTAACCGTTAGATTGGCTACTGTCATAAGTTCCTTGGAGTTTTGTCATGTACCTGTGACGTTCGTTCTGGAAAGCAAAAGCAGCACTCATGGATCCAGAATACAATTTAATTTCGGCACTGGTTTTGATTGATTGTAATCCTTCGAATGGAGTAGCAACCTCAACAGTGAATTTGGTATGACGAACTCCGTTGAAAAGATATTGTCCTTTGATTGTAGTTTGTTGTTCATTTACTATCAAAGTTGCCTGGTACTTCCCATCATCTTCAAATCGTCCGGAAACTCGGAAGTTTTTGAGTGCCTCTACAGTAGTTTGAATTTGAACATCAGCTGTTGTAGGGGAAAATTGGAAGGCTGCTTCGACTGCCTGTTGTTCCCCGTTCAAGTTAGCTTTGGCCAGGATAGTGCTCACCGTGCTCAAGTCAATCCTAATTTTACCATCAGCATCAGCCTGCTGGATTCCAAAAGCAGGAGCTGAAAAATTGCCTTCGAATTCCATTGCAAAGTTGTCTGCTTGGGGTAAGATTACTTTGACGTTTCCAGAAATGCTATCTTCATTTTTAACTGCAGATGCACTTAGAGTATGGACAGATCGCTCACGTTTGTACTGAGCTTTCATAGTGAACGTTTCAAGGTCTTCTACTGGAATTTCTAGGTCGATCTTAATGGAAGCTACAGCGGAATCATTCAATTGAAATACAACTCCGTTCAAGTTGGTTTGAATCGTAAGTTTGAAGGGCTTTCCTTGTCCAATCTTTCCGGTTGCGGATACGAGCTTCTCGGCTCCCCCGGTTTGGTAGATGAGTTCAGTACTAATTGTTTCGAAGCCAGAGATTGGCGTCTCAGCTTCAATTTGGATTTTCCCATTTAGTATTTTAACATCAACGTTGAAGCGACCAGCTTCTTCGTTTAAGTTCCACTCCGCAGCGACTTGGTGGTGGTTATGAGATTTTTTATTGTATTGGACCTTACCACGAATCGTTTCATACCCTTGAAGAGGTGTGTACGCTTCGACTTCGATGACTTGCTTATTTAAAGCAACCCTACCTCCGATTTTCTTCTTTTGGCCGTTGCTGTTAAGAGTGACGTGACCCTTATATTCTTTGGATAAGTCATAGTTGATGTGGATCTTGTGCTCATCATTTCCAGTAAATGTAATCAAAGCATCACCAGCCATTTTGCTCACTGTCCACTGACCTTGTAGTTCGTAAACGGCATCATTACATCCAGCCCTGATCAAAACATTATTGCTACTTCCGGACAGATTCCAGTTTGCTGAGGCAAAAACTTTCTTGAAAGTATTAAATGGGGTTTCAATTACTAATTCTGCTTTAGTTGGTGACAAACTTCCTTGAGCTGCGAATTTTTGGGATTCAATTTCAACTTGTAATTTCCCTTCGATATTGTGTTTGTTGGTGTACTCCAGCTGGATGTTAAGAGCAGAATATCCTTGAATTGGTGTTCTAACCTCAAGAGTTAGCTGACCTTCTTTACGGCTCAGTTGTGTGGCTCCATTGATCGTAAATGTAGCATCTTCCTTTAGTACAACCAGGAATAAAGTTTTCCTTGGTTCGTTGAAGCTAAAGACGGTCTCAAGCTTCAGATTCGTCCATCCTTCGATGGGGGTTCCGACAACTAATAGAATTTTATTAAAGTCGACTCCTATGGTTGTCGTGATCTCAAAGGGTGTTTTCATTTCTCCTGCTATCACTGCAACTTTTATCGTATGTTTTCCGAAAGCATAATCTCCCTGTTCTAAGGCGTGAGTGCCACTAACGTCGAAAATAGTGTCGCCGTTGACAACCAAAGAAGACTTCACCTTGTTCAGTCCCATAAGTTCGGCCTTAAAAACCCCAGTTACTGCGGTATCGAAAGCCAGCTCAACTTTTTTTGCTTCATCGTTCCAAGCGGCCAAGCCTGCAATTGATTTCTCGTCGTGTTTGCCCTTGTATTTGATCGTAAAGGTGTATTCATTCTGAATGCTGTATTCGGTAGTGAGATGTAGTTTGTCGGGAATGTTTAGAATTTCACTCCTAATGGCTACGTTTGCATACCCCTTGTTGTGTTGCGCCTATAAATATTAAATACAATGCATACATGTATATTGTACGAAAGTGAAAACAACCATCTCGATCCCACGTCATCATTGAGATCATTTTGCTGCTGTATGTGTTTCAGTTGAGATTCAATTAAATCCAACACGGTCTGTACTAAACCGTAACCTAATCAACCTTAATAGTCGGTGGTATGGGTACAAAGTACACGCTATCAAACGATCATTAGAAGTGAAGCCTAAACGTATTGGTGGGACATTGTACAGCCCCATTGTGGTTCCCATTGCTATACCATTTTTTCCACGAATTAACATTAAGGGAACATTTTTTTTCTGGGTCATTTTCCCTTGAAATCTTTATTGTTTATTTGAGTACAGTCACATTAGAAAAATATACCTAGGTATGTATATACAAAAACACAAAATTGTGCACACGACACACATTACAGTGAAATAATAGTTTCAGAAAAGTGACCATTTTGCTTCAGCAAAGCATATATTGCAATATAATCAATGCAGCCCTTGTTTCAAAACAATTTTCCCTGGTTTTAAGCTGAATAGGGAACGTGCACAATGCAATGATGTTTTCAGCAAATCTTGCCCAAAATCAACTAAGCAACTCCTAAGGACTTCGTAATGTATGATATACTGATTGCAAAATACGCGCCTCGCTCTCAACGGCCGATGCAATTTTCAAAACTGTACTCGAAAATTTAATCGATAGCTGAAATTTCTTACGCAGTTTTTTCAGCGAAACGTGTTCCCCCAGTACGGTATTTGCATTTTTCAGGTTTAATTAACACAATGGTAACTCATATAGTCCGCACAGTAAATAATCAATACTTCCACCAAACATCCCAAAACTATAATTTACTTATTATACAAAGTGCAAATCCTTTATTTGCCCGTTTTAAAGAAGTACAAATCCTTTATTTGCCCATTTTTAAGAAGTACAAATCCTTTATTTGCCCGTTTTTAAGAAGTGCAAGTCCTTTATTTGCACATTTTTAAACGTGCAAAACGTGAAATACACCATTTACAACTACGTTATGCAGTTTTTCAAATGTAAACCCTGTCGTGCACTTTTTTAAGTGTGTGAAACCACGTCTCCTTTAAAATATGTAAAACCACGTTTGAGTACTTTTAAAAAACATGTAAAATCACGTTTTTCAATTTTTTAAAATGTGTTATACCGTGTTTGTTTTCACTTTTTCACCCGTGCAAATCCTCGTTTTACACTTGCTCGCATATGTAAAAGCCCGTTATGGACTTTCTCACATGTGTCACAGCACGTTTTGCACTTACTTTCTGGCATGTGTAAAACCACCCTATGCCCTTTTTCACATGTATAAAACACGTTTTAGAACCTTTTAAAATTACGTAACATTACGTTTTGCACTTTTTAAACGGTGTAAAATCCCGTTTTGTACTTTTTGACGTACGTAAAACCATGTTTTGCACTTTTATGTGGCGTAAAATCACGTTATTCAATTTTTCCCGTACGTAAAACCACATTTTATACTTTCTCACGTGTGTGAAGCCACGTCTCCTTTAAAATGTGTAAAACTACGTTTTGCACTTTTTATATGGTGTTACATCACGCTATGCGCTTTTTCACACGTGTAAAACCACGTTTCTTTAATAATGTGTAAAATGACGTTTTTCACTTTTTAAAAAGTGTGAACCACGTTTTGTGCGTTAAAAGAATGTTCAAATAAAGGATTTGTACTCCTTAAATGTGTGCAAATAAAGGGTCTGCACTTTGTATAATGTGTAAATTATAGTTTTGTGATGTTTGGTAGAAGTATTGATTTCTTAATAGGTGCGGACTATATGACATCGTGTTAATAAAACCTGAAAAATGCAAATTAACCACGGGGGGGGGGGCGCTGTAAAATAATAAACAATTGGGTAGGTTGATATACCTTCACGTGTATGATTTCACATCTAAAACTGATGTTGGTAGGTACACACATGTATCTACCCAGATATTACAGGGCCCACTACAAGGCTAGACAAAAAAAGCAGACACGTCTTGTGGGAAGATGAATGGAAGCATATGTATATATTATGTATTAAAGTCTGGGACACTTCCCAAATTTTTGCTTTGTACAAAATGAGCTGTGTAAATTTAAATAAAACAAATTTGAATTTATGAGAATTTGTTTCGTTACCTGTGCCTGGAAAGACAGATCAATCAAATTGGCTTTGTCTTCTTTTAGAAGGACTTCAATTTGTTTGTGGTGAGTGTTTAGAATGACAGTTCCAGTCACGTGGTGGCCGAAGGAGCAGTCAATTTCAAGTTCTCCTTTAAGCACGCCGTTGGTAGCCTGCGTTGAGGCTTTCAGGGCAATGATATTGTTTCCATTGGAAGATGTCGACAGCAAAGCTTTGTACCCATTGTTTTCTTCACTAAGCTCTCCGATCAGTTGCAGTGGCGAAAATAATGTTGACGTGAGGGCCGCTGAGATTTTGTTTCCAGTGGAGTCGCGTTCAATTTCCCCTTGGAGTTTAATGTTCTCTTGGTCGAATGACAAGAGTCCATTGAAATCACGTCCTCCTTGGAAATCGAACTCTGCTGTTAATTTTCTAGTTTCATCTTCTCCATATGCTATTTCCGAACTTTGAAGGGTCTGTAAACCATATTTAGTTCCGAAAATAATTTGAGATTTGTGATGGATTTCGCCTTCGGCTTCGGCTGATTGTTTACTGATAATGTTAATTGTGGGCAAAGTTCCAACGGAGGATTCAATTAAACTCTTAAAATCCCACTGCAGCAAATTCTTGGCATGTAGGTCCGTCGTAAATTTGATCAGAACCTGCTCCCCACGTGATGAAATTAAGTGGATTTTGAAATCTTTGTCGTGCTTCATGTGTTCGAATTCTGCGAAAAAGCGGGGCTGATTGGGGCGCTCGCAAAAAGCGGATGCTAAAATTTGGTTGGATTTGGGGTCGAAACTCCATCCAAGTCCACTTGAATAACGTTTACTATCAATGTCAACATCCAAGGTCAATTTCTGGGTTTTGCGATCCTTTTCACTGCTCCACTTCAGTTGGTAAGTATGGTCGGGAATTGTAAGCTGGGTATTTATGTCTGCATTTGCAAGGGAAAAGTAGTGACCTTCGGTTGATACTCTTACAGTGCGTACATTCCCTTGACTGTTCCAGGAGGTCAGAACTTCGTGTTTAAAATTTGAGCCGTCTTGTGTGCAATGAGTTCGGAGGGTCAACGGCATAATGTCGAAATCTGCGTTTAAGGTTACTTCAATGTCCCTCTCCGTGTCGGACTTAAGGAAACTAAGCCCACCTTCTAATGCCTGAAGATTTTCCCATGGTGTCGTTACACGTAGCTTTACCTGCAAGGGATGTATTTGCCCGGCGAGCTGGGCACTAATTTGCCGGCGGTTGGATCTCTTTTGAGCCCATTCAACTTTTAAAAATGAATTTAGCTGGTTTCTTGTCTGATGTGTAGCGTCCACAGTTATCTACATAGGTATTCATGCCATTATTAGTCTGTGCACAAAATATGCTGGAATAAAAATTATGCTAGAACAGTATTAAAATTATTAAGCTACCTCAGGAATTACACCGCAACCAGTAAAATAGAAACTGGAGCTAAGCCCAACTTCATTTTGCAAAAATTCAGCTTTCAGGGTTCGTTTGGCATCAGCGCGTTGGAGCGTGATTTCAATGGATTTTTCATTTGGTTTCCGAACTAGTTTACTGAAGCCAGTCAAAGTGGATATTCCTGTTGCTGACAATGATGCTTCGAGCTGGGACTGACTAGCAGTGTGAGTAGCTATCAAAAATGTTGTAGCTTCAAATGTTTCTAAGCTACCGGAGAGCTTGATGTCAATCATTTCCCCATTACATTCGTGTTTAATGCTAAGAGCAATATCACGGAAGCCTTCAATTGGAGTTTCTACTTTTATGTTGGTGTTAATCTTGTGGGCGGAAAGTTCTGGAGCGTCAACTAAGAGAGTGTATTTCTGATTGTCCCAGAGGGTCAGTTGGAATTGAAGTTTTGATTCAGCATAGCTTGCTGAAGTAGTTATCTGTTGTCCAAAGTAATCGATTTTAAGATTAATGGCTCGTGGGTCGAAAGTTCCCTCAAGTCCGAATTTATCTTGTGGCCTGGAATCTCTGTCGGGGTAGAAAGTTAGAGATCCGAATATTGGACCTGGTAAGTCACCATTTAGCTGCAATACCAAAATTATTTAGATTAGTTTTGTATACAAACGGTGCGGAATTTAAATTCGAATTTGTTCAGAAAATTGGATCTAATTTTTGAAAATCCAAGTAAGTTTTTACCGTTGCTTCAATGGAAACTCTTTGTTTAGCTTTCAAATCGATGGACAGAACATTATCTTTGTTCTTAGCTCTCTTGAAATTTATCTCCCCCGTATATTTCTGGTCATTCAGTGTTAATTTTCCTTCAATTTTGTGAGTGTTTTTCTTAACCACAGCATAATCTAAGCTGGTACTCCAGCGGCCACTGTAGTTGGTTCTTCCTTCGATTTCCAGTTGAGCGTTGGTGTGAAATTGCTTATCGCTAGCAGATAGGGCTGCTTTTCCTGTTACAGGTGCATCCGTGAAACCTCGGGCTCGGAACTCCACTACGTGATCTAGTTTGACATTGTTGGAACCATTCTTGTAAGTGATCGTAGCTTTCATTTCTGCAGCTTCATTTGGGAAAATAATGAGTTCTCCCTCGTATTCACCCGTGCTTTGTTCTCTCAAGTTGGAACGCATCGAATATTCAGTGCCAGGCCAGGAAGTAATTGCCGTCAAAGATTTCTTTAGTAATTCGGTTGATTCATCTAAGTATGCAACTTCCGCTTTGACTTCATTTGTGGGATTTGTTCTTCCGGAGAATTTTGTGGTCATGCGCGTGTTGTTGAGTTGGTGAGTAAATTCGACGTTGTAGTCAATGTCGTGGCGAGGAGCAGCCAAGGAAAGTTGAACGGACAGATCTTGT
The DNA here is from genome assembly GCA_034695205.1 of Dicyrtoma fusca. Classification (NCBI taxonomy): domain Eukaryota; kingdom Metazoa; phylum Arthropoda; class Collembola; order Symphypleona; family Dicyrtomidae; genus Dicyrtoma; species Dicyrtoma fusca. The sequence goes on along the minus strand of JAQFZC010000722.1, from coordinate 19,273 downwards.
TGCTCTTTAGAGAATTGATTTTTGTACAGAGAATGACCTTCCCAGACAGATTTCCCCAAAGAGAATTTCACCGTGTTTTCACAGTAGCCGCTGCTCTTCTGGGATTCGATTGAGAAGTCAACTTTGTTATCTGGAGCGTCTGCAATGGCAAAGTTAAGTTGGGCACTAAATTTTGAAAGTGTGCCTTTCTTGGTATCTTGGATTTTGAAACTCAAATCAGCATTCTTAGTCTCTGACTTTTTCCATGAGTATTCGGCCGCAGATTTGACACTCAGATGGCCAGCCTTGGCACGTAATTGCGATCTGGCGTTACCTGTAAGGAGATACGATTCTACTCCGATTGTTGACACGTATTTGTCATTGTTCCTTGAAATATCACCTGCAAAATAGATACAAATGAATAAATTGAAAGAAATGTAACAAGGGAGCTCTATGAAAGCAATGAGGTTATGCGTTATGTGAGGTATTACAAAACCGTGTAAATCGTACCATTAAGGCGAATGGGCGCCTGCGTTAAGTGTTTGACATTCAAGTCGAAACTTGCTTTCCCGTTGGATTCATGGATATTTAAAAGGTCGACATTTCCCTGAACCTCGAGCAAAGGACGGTTGTAGAATTTTAAGAGAAAACTGGGCTCCAGACGATTTCCTTGTTTATATAAGGCGGTGTTGATGAGCAAAACTTGTTCTTGCAAGGCTGACACAGTCAATTGGAGCTGCTTGAGGGAAGCAGAGTATTTTCCATCCACGTTGAAAGATTTAGAAGGAGTTTTTATAGATGCATCTAGTTTGCCGTTTTCTACGTCCAAAAGGAAGTTAGCTGCCAGACGGCGGTCTATGCGCGACCCGGGCGTGTCGAAGGTGACACTAACGGAAGTTTCGGAGTGGTCGTTGTTAAATTTGTAGTCAAACTCGTAGCTGTTAAAAGTATCTGTCTTTTGAAGATATAAAGCGACGACTGCAGGAGTGGCTAGGGGAAAGTCAAATTGCTCTGGCACATCGATTTCTCCGCAGAATTCAAGTCCTAAAATGTCTGAACCTTTGCAGCCCTTGTGTTGGATTTTGGGAGCTCCTACGGGACCTTGCTCAACCAGGTGGTTTTTTCCGGACGGACGAAGAATCAACAGTTGAGAACTAGCCTTGAATACTTCTTGTTTGTCCTGAGGAAGAGACAAGGACGCGTGAATGAGCTTAGATCCCTTCATTGTAACGTGACCTTGAACAGCGGTTGATGAGTGCAAAATGTTTTGAAGTCTCAGTCCACTTCGAATAGCTGAATTGGCTCTTCCGAGCTGAGCTGACAAGATACCGTCAACTTGAACGGCTGCACTTGGACGCAGAAGCCCTTGAACGTCAAGTTCCTTCTGATCCCAGAATTTGTTTAAGTCAATTTTTCCATTTGCGACAACACCGACCGTGGCAGCTGATTTGACTGCTAGGCTCAAAGGAATTCCTACGGAAGTTGCGACTGTGTAAGTGGCATCTAGCAAAACAACAGATCTGGTGTATTCAATGTCTTTCCCTTGGGTGAGCGAACTCATGAGAGTATTCATATCCAACCAGTCCTTTCCATTTTCGTCAATAATGGAAGGCTCGTTGTTCTCGTTTGAGAGGTCGAAATTCTTGTACATTACTTCGTGGCCGAATATCCTTGCGTACACTGACCCACTTGGGGTGGCAATGTTTTGGGTAGCTTGATCATAGATGTTGCTTAGACGTTCGACTTCATTGTTTGATACATCTCGCTTCTTTCTCATCGTGTGTAAGGCTCTCGTAACGCTGTCGTCAGGGAAATATCCTTGAGGGCCAAAGATGGGTTCCAAAAGTTGTTCTAATGACTTGACACGACCACCAAATTCCAGAAGATTGACTGAAGTTCCGAAAAGATGTACTGTTAAGTTAACCATTCCACTTCTTGGGAAAAAAGAGTCAGGCGTAAATATGACATCTGCTTCCGATGTTACTCCAGCATTCCAGTCTTCCCAGTATAGTGCACCTTCATAGTTTCTGGAGTACTTGCGAGCGTCAGTGTTGAATTTATTTTTCAAAAAATCAGTTGTCAACAGATCACGAATGATTTGCTTGTCAGGACTTGATGTCTCTTGGAGATTAGTTAAGTGAGTCCAAACGAACGAGCTCACTGCAAAAAATAAAAATCAGCATCATTTTAGCATCTTTTCAATAATTTTTATCTTTGCTAACCTTTTCAAAACAGCTATGTATATTAAGCCCCGCAGTATATCGCTGATCCTGTATGATTAATAGTGACTGTCTAGGTACACTGAAACGTATGTTTAGCATCGGTTGTACATCTCTACATATAGGTCAGTGTTTTTTTATATTAGGTAGTTGCTATGTTAACAGTTTGTCATGTTGTACCTTGGTTGACTGCATCGGTGTAGAGAATATCTTTGACTGTATCAATTAATTGACGATCGACACACTTCATTGACATTAAGTAGGATTTAATTCTCACTTCAGTATCTTCATTCATGCTCGTGTAAATGGACAGAATCGGTTGATTGTCATAGTCACTGCATGGTACGCGGCGGAAAGCATCAATTGCAGCTAGTCGGACTTCAGTGGGATTTGATTTGGCTAGCATGCAACGGGTCAGTGTAAGATGACCTTTGTTATCGTCATCAGTAGGGAATTTTCCAGCATTGCCAATGGCTTTCAGAGCGTAGAGTACTTGGCGTTTTTCTTCTTCGGTTGAAACTTCACAGTCGGATCCCAAGTAAGAGAAAATGTGGTCTAAAGACTCCTTAACGTCTTGTTCGTCCGTACATGTGGTATGCTCTTTACAGTATGAATTGATTAAAGCAGAAATTCCCAGTAGAGCCTGGTTTCTTGGGCCTTGGCTTAAGAGGGGCTGAAATTTAAATTAAGTTTTAATGATGAAAGTCGTTATTATAAGCAATGCATAGCAGATTTTGTAAACTATACTTAGTTATGAGTGAGGGAAATACTTTGAGAGCTGAAATCATATCCAGAGTGGGGTTCTTGATGAAGATTAAGCTTGTAAGCCACGCATCCACTTGTTTGTCACTCAGTCTGTTGTTCAGTAAGAGGTCTGTCATCAGTGTTAAAGATGGGGCTGAAGCAACAATGGGCATAGCGTCCAGTAAGTATTTTTTAGCAGTTGGGCTATTAACTTGGCTGAAGAGAGTTTTCAAAGCATTGAAGTTAATCAGGCGTAGATTTTCAACCAGGTCAAAGAAATGATGGGGAGCATCTTCGCGAATTTCAGGAACACTCTCATGTTCGAGTTTTTCCAGTATGGCGAGGATGTTCAAAATGTCTTCTTTAGATGCCTCAGAAGGTCCTTGGTTTTGGAACAGAAGGGTCGTCTTCCTTGTTCGCACATTGTTATCTGCATAATGTCAAAATTTGCATTAGCAACATACGTGGTATTGATTCTAAAATATTTAATCATTTATTATTAATTTAGAGTTCGTGCCTGGTAGGATCGCTCCCGTTTGTTCAGTGGAATAAACCAGGGTTTGGGAAATTACGGTTTGGGCTCCAGTGCCTTCGTTTTGGAATGGTTGAAATTTGTGAACTTCGTGACATTGAACTTTGTCAACCTTTCCATTGCGAATCGTTTGTGTACATTCTTGTTGACCGCTCAACAGGGGGATACTTTGCATAAGAGAGTTGGAAGTATAGGGGATGGATTGGAGTGCGGAGACGTGACTGTGACGCTGGCTGCATCCAGTAAGATCTTTTATTTTTTGGAGGGTGTTGCCTCCAGTCCAAGAGTTACCTGAAGGTTGGTATTTAGTTTGACAGCGTCCGCTAACATCAACCTGTTGTATGAAAGAATTGCAAGGTTATTATTTATTCGAGTTCAATTTTTTAATTAACGTATTTTAGTTGTATATGACACACATCTGAATTTCTTCATGTATGCACCATTACTTAAAAACAATGCATATAGCGTAATGGTTGCGGGTATTTTGTCCGGAAACCATTGGGCATACAAGAGCTACATACATAAGGTACATAATAGTATTAGTAGATTGTGTTTGTACCTCCAAAGTTGTCTGTCCTTGATTAAAGTTCTCCATGGTATTTTGAAGGGCGGAAATGATACCTCGCTTGATATTAACTGCCCAGACGGGGTCATCTTCGGCGGCACAGAGATGCTCCACCTTTCCATCTTGAAATGAGAAACGTAAAGGCTGAGCCGTGAGTTCCTGGACTAAAGCTTGGGAACCTTCAATTTGCTGACGGGAGTTTACGTCCTCTGGGTCAGATTCTTCAAGGACAACATTTTTTAGCTACAGTGGGTGTAAAAATGAGGAATATTTTAATTCATATCATTTGTATTACGATAATAGAGCCTATTAGATGAATGTTTTCTATTGTCTTTAATTATATCAGGCATTTAAATAATAAAGTAGTCAGTTACCGTCAAGACGAGTTCGCAGGGAGTAACTGCACTGACTTCAGCCTGTGCTTTTAAGTGGATTCGGGATTCATGGGTTGATCCACCATTGACAGATGTACTAATATCCGTCGTGTAATCGTAATAGTATGTAGTTCCAGGTTCATATCCAAATTTCGAGGATTCTGAATGTCAACGATTAATAATTAGTTTCAAGCGTACCATCATGCTCGTGTACTTTAATTAAAATCAATTCTTTGCCCCTTCTATTGACTACATGAATGTTTTTCTGCTCGTAAATCTTGTGTACGTAACATACAACGAGGTAGATACTTTAGCTGAGTAAATTAATTACCTTTGCAGAACGTAACGCATTTGGAAATTCCTCTGCCACCGGTGGGTCCTGCAAACCAGTTAAGAAGTTAGTTAGGAAATTGCATTAGCTCAGTATTTATTAATCTCCCTAATTTCATCTCGCCATCATTTAGTCTTTTTAAATTATATTCCTTTTAAAGGGGCTGTATTTATTATTTTAAATAAGGGATATCCACATAGGTAACGTATTTTACTACTAGGCACCTAAGTGTGCATTCAAAGGAAAGTAAGAAAGATTTTCTGCGTGTATCCTGTTGGCGTATATTTTATTATATACCCCATTTTATATAATGTAATATTTTATTTTAATATATATAATTAATATACTTTCTAATAGGGAGCACAAGCCACTAGGGTATTATAAACATACCTGTCTGCAAGTAGCAAAATTCTGTGCTCGTTGTAGACTTAAATTGATTGCATTTGTAATAGTAAGTACCTAAGTTATAAGGTTGTCCCTGCTGTAAATGTAAAAGCTCTCAATATTTTTCTATTTGATTGACTTTTGTGTTAAATTGGTGCACAGGTTTATCCTAATGTGTACCTACTATATTTAAGCCAAGAGAAACAGATTGGGTGCTAAAATAAATATGTACAGCGTAAGTTTTTCCCTGAGTTTATATGTATGGCAGCTGGATTGGAGCCGAGAAATGACGTAACTCAATGCAATTTAGTTACCTAATTGAAAGAGACCCGTGGATTTTTTTGACCCACAGGTGTTGATTAATGTTATCAGCTCCACACAGGTTTCTTCAAGCTTGTTTACCTTAATTCTCTTTCGGGTAATCTTTGTCACCTTGGGGGGGTAAACCTTGTACCCGAATGATGTGCGTAACTAACTACCTTCTGAAATTCATTTCTCCTATCAATTACGTCAGACAAATACGAAAAAAATGCAATTGGGCTGACAGTAAAAAATATTGCTCATCTTCAAGATATGCGTGCATAAGGAATATACATACACTAATTTCCTTGACGACCATTTTTCTGAATCACTGAGTAGTACTGAAGCCTTATAGCATTGTATGTACGTACATATCTCATCATTTCTTCTGACAAGAGGTCAGTTTGTAGTTTGAAGTTCGATAAGACCTCTTAGAGGATGATAAGGGAAAACTATTGGGTACATAAGCTTACTCGTCATTTACTTAATAGCAAAGCTCAACAAGCCTTGTTTGCCTTTACAGTTCTCGAGGTGTTATTTTTTGGAATTTGATTTATTGTTTTTTTCCGCTGAATCTCCTTTGATACGCTTCTGTATGCAACTAATGTACATACGTGGAGAGGCATACCAAGAACACATGACTACTGATTAGGGATATCAATTCCATGGTACGTAATATCGTTATGTTGAAACTAAGAAAAATGTGTCTGTAATCATCATCTGACTGAGCGTTTTGGTAGCATTACTACATCTCCTTCATGTTTTTCCTTCAACCACCTTCCATGCATTGAGGAAAAGGATCACACTTTTGTTCCTTACATTTATTCTATTTCTATTCGCCCCTAGTTATCATGTCAAATGTTGAAAGTCAGGATTTTTTCACATGATGCATCATAGTCTCAATTTTCAAACCTATTCACAATTATTTGTCAAACAAAGAGCTCATTGATAAATGGTCATTGGTGACATGCTGCAGCTCTATAAATTATTCACTTATCTTTGCCAATAACCTCTCTCACATTGACTTCCATTCTGCATAGGTATATTACATTCATTTTTGCACGCAAAAAAATATTACCGATAAGCGAGAAGGAAGTTTAACAGAAATGTTGAAGGAAGAAACGTAGTTAAAATAATTCTTTTGCAACAAAAAAAAATAACTACATTTATATTGATTTTTAATTACTTTTTTTGAATCTCTCAAAACATATTTTGCCCCAGCTTTCTATAATTTAACGATCCTAGATCGTCAAAATAAATCTAATCTGAGAGCGCATTTACTATATAACTTATATATGTACCTAGGTACATACTTCTTATAAGTAACTCTCCTTCTACTTCATTCTCATGTTATGACGAGACTGTCTAATTTTGGGTTAATGCTTCCTAAACTTTGAAATCAAGTTAAGTCAGTTATGTGTATTATGCAACTTTATGGTCTAAGCGAAATTTGTTTTTATAAATATTTCATCTGTTGTATAGCCCAAGTAGAAATCATACTTTATGTGCGTTCCAACTCCATGTAGTAGAAGTAATTTGATTTGCCTTTGAATCTTACCGTTAGTATTCCGTACCCAATTCAGTATGTTTTTTAATTTCAATAAAATATTCTATCTTACCAACATCGTCGGATCCTAATTATCAGAATTGCACAGCAAATTGGTAAAGTCAAAGATGTGGATACTTGGGAGTAATTAGTGCAGGAATCTTAAAATGGAGACACTTTCGGCTTGAATACCCTCCGTGTAATCTTACGAAAATGAACTACACACTACTTTCTATCTGACTTGCTCCAACACACAAATCTAGTAAAATGTCACAATGTCCTCCACTTTCTAACAACACCAAATAAAGCTAAAATTCTTGCTGAATGTTTTTCACCACTTACAACGTATACCCTGTTTTTCCTTTATGATTAAGAAAGTATGGATAAAATACAGCGAAACCCTTTAGAGGTTTCCTGCAAATAATTTTGATGTTATGTAATTACCTGCAATGGCACCGGCTATAATGGCACAAAATATGACGCTTTTCAACAACATTGTAAATGGGGGCTCACTCGCACTGGCGAGTCTAGCCATGGAAATTGAAAAACTTTCTTTGGATGAATTAGAAAGAATAATGAGAGACGTAGTTGTAGAGCAGAGTATTTATAGCCTTTGGAGATAGGGTCACCAACGTTTTGTGGACTCTGACCCAAAGCTGTATTTCCCTGATTATGATACTATGGAATGAATAAAAAAAAATTCAAAGTCAACAAATATATCTACGACGACACATCACTTTATAACCCCCCACTGTTCTACTACATGTCAGTACAAATATATTACAATTACTTACTTCCACGTAAGATGTATTTAAAGAATCAGAATCTGGAAACGTTCAATTACTGAGCTCATTCATTTAGGTAAAATTGTAAGTGTGGAATATGGAGATAAACGTGTAGGTTTCGTGTGTGGAGGGATACATCAACTATGGATCAAGATTAAAGGGGTGTTTGTGCTTCTTAAAATAATTAGAGTCAGTCCTATCATTTTTATTTACCTCAGCCTGTAGAATGTACGTAAGTGTCGAGGGAGCGTAGGTAAATGTGTTCCCATAAAAATATCTTTTATTTGTTTTCTATCAATAGCAGCTGGATGCTGGATGAGAGCAGGAGGAGCCAAAATTCTTACAACTCTTTATAATACTGAATGGATCAGTATTCAAAGCAAGTACGAACTGTCTTAGCACAGCTTGGAACTGAAAATATGGTATTTGTATGTATGTCTGTAACCAAAAGTCGTAATTTTAATTTTTAATTTATAAAACGATTAGATCATTTTCTCCTGGCCATGCTTGGAGTTTCCAGCGGTATGGTTACCTAGCCTAGACCTGATTTTAACTATGACCAGCAGTCATGGGTGAAACTATTGTGATAGGGTGAAGGCTCCTAACGGTGGTATACTTCTAACTCTGCTCTGGTACCTTACAATAAAACACTGATAGAGGCAATATTCCAAGGCAGCACTGTATTTATTTGATAGAGCAAGCTTCAGAGTACCTCGGGTGTGACTTGTTAAAAAAAAGTTTGAAAAATCATTATCTGGGAATATTGAGAACGAAGCGTATGATCAAACTGCGGAAACATGTTCGTTTTCATAATCACAAAATAGGAGATAGTCCTAAATGTGGTTACTTCCTGTTTTACACATTAGAATACGTTTAGAGGTGCCAAATTAATTTAAATAGTTACCTACAGTTTCAGCATTACTGTAACGGTAAACGGAGAAAATGTTCCCGGAAAAAATGTTCCCAAAAATTCAGGGCGATGAAAAAATGTTCCCAACCACCAAGCAGGAAAAAATGTTCCCGAGTGCGAAAACAGACATGTGTGGGTCACATAAAAATGAGACGCGAGTTCGCAGCCAGTTCAGCAAATATAACACTGCAACGTCCTCGCATTGCATTCACAAAAATCAAAAATACTTTCTGCTCATGAATTAAAAGCACTTAAACATTTAGATGCACAGGTTACAGAAATAATGTATGTGTTGTTAAAAGGAATACGATTATATTTTCAGATACATGGCTTACGTAGAGTGGTTTAAATAAAAATACAAAAAACATAAAAGATTATACACTTTTTAAAAGAAACATAATATAAAAATACTGACGTCTACTATGATTACACGGGCTATAAAAATATTTAATAGTACTAATGTAAAAGTCGTAAGCATACTAAACTAACAACAATATCCGCTACGCTGAAGTTAAGAACTAATAATATTTAATAAATAAGAATAGCATGTAGTACACTAAAATTTGGTACGTTCTATGTAGGTAGGTACTTGAATGAAAATTAAAATTCTTTTCCTCCGACTTTAATTAGTTGAAAACTGCTTGACCTGCCAATGCTGGCAACCGGATTACAAGTGGGAATAAAGATGAAGTTGCATTAGGGATGGCTGATTTTAAATGCCAATGCAAAAGAGGCATTTTGGGCATGCCAATTTGCCCGGCTCTTTGGGCATTTATATTTCAGGGCAATATATTGGGCAGATTCAGTATTTATTTTGTATATATATTTTGATATCTGGGGGTGTCTAAACAATTTAAGGAATTTTGGACTCTAGAAATTTTGAAGGCATTTTGGGTATCTGTATTGGGAATTGAAGACATTTTCAATCTGCCCGGCACAAATAACTGAAATTGGGCGTTTAGCGATACCTAAGTTGCATTTCACAAATCATCTTTACTCCGTTTTAAATATTGCATTGCTAAAGGTTATGTACCGTAAATTCTCTTTTACTACGCGGGTCTCTATTAATACTCGGGTCTCTATTAATACGCGGGTCTCAATTAATACGCGGGTCTCTATTAATACGCGGGTCTCTAATTGTACGCGGGGGTCCGAGGGCCTGAATGGAATAGTACGCGGGCGTTCTATTAGAGAACACGGTAAATACAAATACAATTGGCTATCCATTCCGTGTGTGTAGGTAGTCCAATGACAATAAGTAAATGCAAATATTTTTCGAATTTGATTGTGAGGGTCATTTTTACGTAATTCTAATACAAGGAAATAAGGCAAGGCAATTAGAATAGTGTTGATTTTTAGAATACCTACCTACTTAAAAAACATTGTTATAGAGTGATGTTATGTCTGTTAACAAAGTTCGCATTTCTCTATTGTACGCGGGAACATTTTTTCCTACTTTGCGCGTGGGAACATTCTTTCCGGGAACATTTTTTCATCGTCATTCTTTTTTGGGAACATTTTTTCCTAGAATCACTGTAACATGACTAAGCGGTTTTTATTATTACTAACAAAGAATGACTGATATATATTAGCTGAACCCCAGTAATTGGGGTCGGCTCGTAAATATGGTACGTATACACCCCTTTTTTTTCCCCAGTCAAAGGTCGGTCAACATCTGACAGCCCTTCTATAGGAAGTCTAAAATTTGAGGATTCAAAATAAGGTGCGTGTGATTTCTATTGACTGTTAATACAGAAAATAAAATGGGGGTACCACACTTGCAAGCTATTCTACCACAGTTACGAGACCCAGAGTGATCTTAATCGGGTCTAACGTGAGCTACTGAAATTCATTTTTGAGAGTTAATTGGAGGTAAAATTAAAAACGGTTACATCATCGGTTATGCGTGAAATTGGTTGAGGAGTATGAATCAGTTATCTATTTTATTGAGTAGTAGCAAGTTTTCGTTTTTTAAACTTTTAAAATATTATTTTTCAAAAAGCTACCACAGTTAGAAGCCTTCACCCTAACATGCATGTCGATGCCATCAGCTGAATGCTAAGTGGACGTCCTTTGATTGTCCTCAAGTATGACATCATTGGTAAAAGTCCACATCTTGTCATCAGTTAAAGAGCGAGCAAACTATAACTGTATGCGGAATGGTGTCTTGCAACGGGGTTAATGTCAACACATGATTTAATTAAACTGCAATTTCGTAAGTCAAACCCAGCTACATATAATATAGTATCTATAGCCTGCATTTAGTAGAGTGATCATCACATGCTATGAGCAGATGCACTTGTGAGAATTACTATGACCAGTGTGAACATGTGTAACATTATTATTTGCAACACTTCGCTGTTTAAACTGAAAAATGACACGCGTATCCATTCAGAAAGAACACAACTTTTTTTAAGATTTTCATTGAATGAAAGCTTTTATTTTGCAAAACTAAAAACTCATTTATCCGCTTTTTAAAAAACATGCTAGGCATGATTTTCGCACTTTTTAAAACTTGCAAAACTTCATATAGGTATATTTTTTTCCAGATATTCAGCATCAAATAAGTACCTAAATAAATGACACCGTGTACTAAATGTGCTATAAATAGGCCTTATGCCATCCAAAATGTAGAAGTTTAAATATTTCAATTCAATGGACTTTTACAATTTTATTTGAAATGCTTCTTTACTGATTTCCACTTGTACCTTCGCAAAGTTGTTAAAGTCTTTACGGACTACGAAGTTTGTTTAATCTCTTCAAAAATTTCAAATCTATTACAGCTCCAATGTGCGTTCCTCCAAATGATTATATTCCTTACGGACTTGGTTTTGTGAAGGCCATGAGGACCTTCTAAACTTGTGCTAGCCATTACCTGCGATTAATTTAACACAAGAAATGCTACTAATGGTAAGAAAAACGGTTTACCAATGGAGCCATTAGAGAAAAGATTCCAAAAATTAACAGCAAGAAAATCTCAAAATGAAACTTTTTTCTTTTCACTGAAAATGTACATAATGAAAGAGTTTTTGAATTTTTTTAGTGAAACTTGATTTGAACTTTATTAAAGTGTTATTTAGACCAATTTAGCCATCTCCCTTATGGTAAAACTTGTTAACTAGTTTCAGAAACGTTCAAGAAAAAGGATACACTGTAATACAGTAATTGATGATATAGATAGTCATTTTAACTAAAGTGGAGACAAAGTAAAAGCAATAACAAGTACAAAACTAATAATAACACAGGAAAGTTTTGAAAGGTTGTTTTTTCTATAGCCGGTCGATCTGATAAACATTATAATTTGTTAATGATAAAATTAATAATGATTTACATACTTCTAAAAGGGATTGGAATTTAATATTTTTGAAAATATATACACACACTAAAGGAGTACATTACTTTCGCCGACAGTCAGTTAATTACACTAACACTTGAAACAATAGTATTTTATACCTTTTATTTATTTTGATTTATTATGATGATGTAAAAATATTTGGAAAAAGTATAAGAATTAAAGTCGTAGATAGATCCTGGAAGATAAAGGCGTAGCGCTTATGTTCATATATTTATGAATGGGATTAAGTAAGTATATGTACAGTTGCGTACAATAATGGCATCTAAAAATTATTAATTAAAACTGTTTGGTACTGGTAAGATTTTAACGGCCATTCCCTTTATTTACGACGGCATTAAATAGGCTTTTGAATCAAGCTACTGGAGCTGTCTGTTTCTTTGACTTCAGTACATGGTACTTAACCAAATTCCAAACATAGGCCGTGAGTTCCAAAGTTGGAACTTGGAGCTTGTATTAAATATGTAGTAAGTAGGTGTTTTACGTGTTTATGTGTAAATCCCAATTATTTATTTCTTTATAACCAAAAGCATTGCTGTGAATATGATGTGTACACATAAATCTACCTGTCATCTATCTACCATCAATCTAAATGTCATCAAATCGTTCAACTGCTTGAAGGAGAAAAGGAAAATGTTCTGCTGCAAAGAAATGAAGTCTGCAGATGTTTGCTCCGAAAACCCATGGAAGAACACGATGTTTTGAGCTTTTAAAAAAAGGAAAAAAAACTTGAAAGCAGTTAAAGAAGTCTGCTGGGATTTTCAAAAAAGTTTTTAATTCGTCTATTTGACGTTGGATTTTGAAACTCAAAGTGGATTACAGCAAAAACTTAGTTGGAGTAGAGTATTTCAAGCTGGATGCTGTGTGTACAATGCGAACTATTTAAATTGTGAGGCTGTAATGTATGAGACTAAGTAGTGAGCCATTCATAGTTAGGTTTACGAAAACGTAAACTGTAAATGTCTCCCAAATAACTCTTTGTCTTCAATGGTCTCCATTTTAAGAAGTTCGGGCAGAGTAGGAGGATAGAGTCGTACCTCCCTTTTAGCATGTCGTATGATCTCACCACCGCGCTGGAACACTAAATCCTTTAAAGATGTCGTATCGTAGCGTAATTGGAAGAAGAAAATATTTAATAACCCGTTTGTATTATTGACCAATAAAATTGCTTACTCTCAACTCAATAACTGATTTATACTGGCCAACGGAAAGTGAGAGTTTGGGGTAGCTGAAGTCTTGAAGTGGAGATAAAAGCAAAAAGTTCTTGCAATGCAATGCAATGCTGTGTACCCTGTCTATAGTCCATGACCTCCGTGACTCCCTGAACTTAAGGGCGCGTACGAATCCCATAAACATTCATTTTGTTTCCTAATATTTTTGTTTTTATTGAAGCAAAAAATGTGCAATAAAATTAAGTGAAGAACATTTTTCACAAAAAATAATGTGGCTTGTATTTTTTTAATACGGCCAAATGCATTTTTATGTTCACAAGGGAAAATAATAATATTATTTCGATTAATTATTTCCGTTTTTTGTTAAAAAAAAACAAATAATGAAGCCAGTTCGAAAGAATTCTGCAACCTCGGGACTTTAATCACTCCTAACTATTTAACAATCCTTGGTTTATTAGTGGTTCGACCTGCGAAATCGCCTTAACCATTGTTAAAATTAATAAAAACATCGCGGATTTCACAAGGGAACAAGGGGGGATGGGAGGAACAATTAAGGAATGTACGGATGTCTGTTTTTTCAGATACCCGGGTGAGCCTTACAGTAAACGATACGGGCTGGACAGCCCAATCAATCTGTTGGGTAGTAGCCTCGACCAAAATCGTCCCAAAAACTATACTTTTGCATATCTGTACATGATGGATGTTATTTTCAGGTTAGTTCAGTTATTCCATGAAAGAGTAGAGCGTTCTGCCTGTTAAATCTTTTGTTTTGTTTTACACTTTACTTGATTTTACGTCAATCATCATGTAATAAATCACAAATGGCCAAACACATTGTAAGTAATAAAAAAAAATAGCTTACTTGAGTATAATACAGTTCAAATGGAATTTTGCTGGACATTATTATTAATTTAGATGGAATTATTCGAAAATAATTACGCACATCTAGTTCTTTAATCAGGAAGATTAACTGTGGACGGCATACGGTCCCTCAAATTACGACAGCAAACTAGGTAAGTAAAGAAGGGGAATCCCATTTCGTATATGAATTGGAACTGACATTTTGCATATGAGAGTCAACGGTGTTTCCCAACTCTGAGATATAGACTACATGTATGTAGGTCCCTCGTATTCTTTATTTGTGGGAAACTAAGACGGGAGAAATATGTAATTGAAAGATACTTCTTAAACTTCTTACTTTTGGAAGACATTAGAGCAGTGGAAGAAGCTTAATAAATTTATCAAACGGGAGTATACATATATATATACCTACATACCTATATACGTTCTCTAGGAAGCATATACACCCTATGACTGTGTAATAATAAATCATAATCAAATGGATGGACTCGTCTGTTTTTTAAGATTCCACAATTACTGTTCGTTAATTTTTATTACAGGATTTTCTGTCGTTGAGACATTAATTATTGATGTAAGAATTATTTTTTTTTATTACATGCATGAATGAACCGTTTACAACACTGTGTCTCTCTTTACAAATTGTGAATTAAGTGAGTATTCAAGTAAATAATTTTTTATTGAAATAAGCACTGAATTCGGTATTGAAATCAAGAAGCTAGAGTTTATGTGGTGGCGTGTTAATATGAAAATAAAAAAAAATATGAACGTAGTTTCCAAAACTGTGGCTGATGAAAGCAAAGTTTAACTGAGCCATTTAAGATGTACAAACTCTTTGTTGGCTAATAAAACTGAGTTGATTCGGATACGTCGTGGTGATTCCTGATTTATGAATTAAATTGCTTGCCTTGCGTACTAAACAATCCAATGTCCATTGCATGATTGTTGAGGAATGAATGATTAATAATTTTTTAAATAATTTTACATAAAAACACACATTTTAAGCTGCCAACTACGTAAAGAATTTCAAAACTAGCCCGTTTGTTGTTCAATCATCGTCTGGTTACAAGAGTCTTGGCAACACCAAAAAGTTGTTAGGCCAAGGTCAGATTTCAGATTGACTTTAAAGTTTCTTTAAATTATTATAATTACATTGTAACTAAGGATCACTGCTCAAATCTACAACAGCAAAAAATACAGCTCATGGTTGTTAGTTTTCCCACAATTTTAAAGTTTTTACAGACGCGTATTAACCATTTGCACAATGTCTGTGTGTATAGGCTTAAAGCTAACAATAAGCGTGTTGCATAAGTAAGTGGCTCATCTGCAGAATATTACGTATCAACATTCCTTTTGTAGTAAATTGCACAATATGGTAGAATGAAAGCTATGATGATTGCGAAGAGGATTCAGCTGATGAAGGGCATAAAAAGCTCAGTAGTTTTTCTAGAATTTTTGGAGCTCGTTGCTTGAGAGCGTCAAAGGTCAATGCTTTGTATGCTCATCGAGTACGCTATTCTGCCTTGAATTACATTAATTTAAAATCGGTTTGGCAGTTTTGGGAATATGAAATATCCCTCATGGTTTCTGTATAAAGATCAAGAAGCAAAATGCGTACTACAGCACCTTACTTACGTATTGCATAATTATAGCCGATGACCTGCAGTCTCCTTGCTCATAATGCTTCGTAGAAGAACTTTTAGCTTGCTGTAGCATATAATCCAGTACATCTTTACTTAAGAAGCAAAGTAATGCATATTCATTTACAATTAAGAGCAAAATGATCCATTATACCTATGCGTGTACTTGGGATATGCATCATTCTGCTCCTTAAACTGTGACAAATACAGTCTCAGGGCAGGGCGGAAGTGCAGGTCATCCGTCAGAATCAGAATAGTATTTTTACATATGTACATGTGGAGCTTTGAAAACGATTGAAATATTTTTAGATGTTCAGATATTTACATTTTACATTCCATTGAATGAATGGCTTATTGATTTCGAATTTAACTACCTTTCCATGCTTTGAGGTAAAAATGAAGCGATGGTGCACTCGATTGGGTTGATACAAAAAGTGTATTTTCCCGAGCGTTCATTGATTGTGACATAGATTGAATTGTTTAGTTAACAATGAACGGAGCTAACAAAACTAATAAATTTTTATTAGCGTAAGTAAGTAATTTGGAAAGGAGTACAATACAAGATAGCCTTGACAGAGAGGTGCTGACTCAGGAGGACACTCTTATTTTGACAGCTTATATACGTTTCCCGTTCATTTGTGCAATTTGCACCGATTGGCAAGTTTGAAGTCGTTGTGGAGATTGCTTAATCAGATTCAATTCACATTCTAACAGGAAAGATTATGTAGCGCAAAGGAGTGAAGTGGGATTACTGGGATTAGTGTGTATAGCTCTGGGAGTGAAATTCAGGTACTGCCTTAGGCCGGTCAGTACGTCATTCCCGTTGGACGTACTCCTATACGTATATACAGAGACTCACTCACTCTTTTGCCTGTGTAAAAGTGTAAATCCCACGTCTCCCTATACCAGCGTCAGGCTACCCTTTACGCGTTAAACTCCTCGGTGTGTGGAGAGAGGATTGTCATTTGGGATGAACGTGTTTTTGCGTTCTATGTGCAGAACATGAAAAGCCGATTAAAAAGCAGTATTTAAGCAGTTAAAATTTTAATTCCCCCAGTTTGTGTGGTAAATATCAGTGTGGGCATAACATCGTGCTGCAGTCGCTACATAATCCTTTATCTTTGTGTCTGTGTGTATTTTCCACGCGTTCTTCTCTCTCTTTTCAGAAGATATCTTCAGGAAATACAGTTTTGTAAGATCCACCGAATAATTCAACCTCAAAATGAGTCGAAGTGAAAATGGAAATTGCTGGCCGTCAGATGTTGGAATCGTGGCGATTGAAATCTATTTCCCGTCCCAGTATGTCGATCAAAAGGACTTGGAAAATTTTGACGGCGTCTCACCCGGGAAGTACACAGTGGGTCTAGGTCAGGGTAAAATGGGCTTTTGCTCCGACCTGGAGGATATTAATTCATTATGTCTGACGGCAGTTCGGAGTTTGATGGAGAAACATAACATTGGTAAAACTCTAATAATAAAAATACATCATTTCTATTCGTATATATTGTGTGTGTGTGTGTGTAGTCATTTCATAAATCCCGTGTTAGTTGTGTACGTAGTGGAATTTTTAATAATGCAACGTACTTGATTGTATGACATTTGTACGCAGTAAATTTTGCATGCCGAAAAATTGTAAATGTGTGTAAGTATAATTATGTAGACACTGTATTTCCTTAACTAGTAAGTCAAAAGTTTAGTATAGCTTAATGACATGTCTATTCTCTAGAATTGCGCAAACCCCGCAGGAAGATAAATATATAGATTTGCTTAGCCATTATTTATGATAGTTGTAAGCTCGTAAATCATTTATAACTGTTGTCCACAACTGCGATTGAGGAGTTAGTCTTGAGGATGAATATCTGTGATTTACGAGCATGCCTCCTGGACCCTATCTAGATTACGTTGTGTATTTTCCAAATGCAGTAACTAGATTGTTTAAACGAATAGTATCGTATGAGAGTGCCAGCGACCCGAATGAACTTAGATTGCACAAGTGAAAGGGATCACTTATTAAACAAATATCACCTCTGATGACTCAGATTTGTGTGACTGATGTGTGATAGGAATTAATTATGATACACTTGCAAATTTAATTAGTGAAGTAATTCCATGTTGATAATACGGGTGATCGTTCTTTCAGGTTATGACCGCATTGGCCGCCTTGAAGTCGGCACGGAGACAATCCTAGATAAGTCAAAAAGTGTCAAAACTGTTTTGATGCAGCTTTTTGAATCAAGTGGAAATACTGATATTGAAGGTGTTGACTCGACTAATGCTTGCTACGGTGGCACGGCAGCATTGTTTAATTCTCTTTCATGGATTGAATCCAGCGCTTGGGATGGTAACGAAATATTCCTATCGACAGAGTTAGAGAAATAATTGCTTGTGACGCAATTGAAAGTAGTTAATATAATCATGAAAATTGTGCTCAAAATGTGATGTATTTTCATTCTGCTTGCTACATATGTGCCGATACACACAAATTTGATTTAAAATTACAGGGCGCTTAGCTTTGGTTGTTGCTGGTGATATCGCTGTTTACGCAAAAGGAGCAGCTCGTCCTACCGGAGGAGCTGGTGCTGTAGCAATTTTATTGGGGCCTAATGCTCCCCTCGTAATCGAAAGAGGTAATTAATTTAATTGCTCTCGTTTCAGGACTGAAAACAACCGAATGACTTTAAAGTTCAAACTTAAATGGTATGTTTTTTTTGTTTTAGGTATACGAGCATCTCATTCCACTCACGTTTACGACTTCTACAAGCCAGATTTAGAATCTGAGTACCCACGAGTTGATGGGAAACTTTCGATCCAGTGCTACCTTAGTGCGCTAGATAAGTGCTATCATAGATATGCTAAAAAAGCCGAAGACAGAAACGCCGAAAGAATAACCCTTGAATCATTCAATGCTGTTATTTTCCATTCCCCGTATTGTAAACTTGTTCAAAAATCTCTTGCACGCCTAGTTCTTAACGATGTCATCCGATTCCAGGAAGATGAACTATCGGAAAAGTACCCCAGTCTGGTTTCACTTCGGTAAGTTGAACTGGGTTACATTACTACAATACACCTGTGATTTAGGAAACAAATATGCAACAACTTCACTTAAGGAAGTACTGCAGTGTTAGATTCATTTTTTATTTTTATGGATTATATTCAAAATTTGGGGAGCACCGAAGTCCCACGTGAAGACAGTAATATATTATGATTATTTAAATTCTTAAAGGTATTATAAATTATACTTATCATTATGATTTACGAAATATAAATGTTTAGTATTTTCTTGAGCATAGTACTAACCGTCCTAAATGTGATCACTTTCATTTTTGTCGAACTTCAACACTCGCTATCTTTTTACCATGGAAGCGTTCAGCTAAGTGATACATACCAAAATGCTTCCCAGACATTTGTTATTGTTCACAAAAATTAATAGCAGCTGTTGTCTAAAACTGTGTAAAGGATATCGTGTTAAATGGCAGAAGTCACAGAAATCCAGAAATTACAAATGGGCCCTAAATGTGATCACCCCTGGTCCTAAATGTGAACACGCGGAAAACCAAAAGATTTCGCTGGAAATCGGGGTTC
>JAQFZC010000721.1:0-42092 GCA_034695205.1 Dicyrtoma fusca | reverse complement strand
ACGGTACTGCCACTTCCAATACCCACAATCTGTCCATCCTAGGTGTCAAAAGAAAAACAGACCATTAGAGGATTACTACAATCAAGAATTAAAGTTATCACACTATATCTACTATTAATTGTTACTGGATTGCAATGATATTAAAATACGCCGGCAATTAGTTTTCCACACGTATCGCAGAAATGCTTTCAAATAAAGTTGAAAGTAAGTATGTATTTACCTAGGTAAGTAATACATTCCACGATTCAACATTAACAGAAAAATAATTAGGTACATTATAATTTCAATTTTAGGAACCATCGCGGAATCAAAAAGTTTACAACATAATACATATCAAACATAATAGTTTGCTTTAAACTGTACCTTATACTTAACTACAATTATTACAAATTAGTAAATTATGCGTACGCAAATATGCATATTAGACATTACGGAAGTCACCCACAGAGTACAACTGCTATTATTACTGAAGCTGGGCTGAACTATACAAATAATATGTAGGTAATATGACACTCGTGCCGTCGTGCCTATAAATAATCCCCGGCTTGTACATAGTCAATTTCAAAATCTCTGAACTACTGACAACTGATAGTCAATTAGTCTGTCTACTGTCGGGACATTGTCTTAAGGGACCTAGCCAATTAACTCACCTGGATTCATGTATGGGCCAAATGCAAGAGTGTTGCTAAATCCTGCGACTGCTCCTTAAAGACAGGAAAGCACTTTAAAACAGGTGAGTTAATTGGCTCCTTTAAGATAATTTTTTTTAGTACGCGACCACTGACCTGCGACAGATACAGGAAAATAAAAGTGAAAAATAAAGGACGCAATTAGGAATAATTACCTGAATGTGATCATCAACAGCTCGTCTCGCAGCGAGCCTTTTAGCTTGTTCGATCAGACTACGAGCTGACATTGCAAACCAATCAAATTGTTTGAAAGTCGAATAAACAGTTATTCTGATGTGTTATTTTGAACAACAAAAAAAAACGACGAATATCTGCTACAGGCTACAGATGACAGATAACACTAAACTCAGAAACTTGCAAATTAAGATTAATGATTAAGTAATCAAGTATGAAGTAAGTAATCGGCAAATTAAAGAGTCCCTCAGTCGCAATTATTCAGTCTTAACTTAACCAGACTCTGTGTATTTAGTCTTTTAGTACGACAGCTATTTTATAATAAATTAAAAATAATTGAGTAATTTATCACTATCAGTCATGAGTACTTGGACATTAAAAATGTAATGTGCCACACGCCGAGATGGACACAATGACACAACTGACACTTTGACTGACAGAACAGTTGACAGTTAAATGCGCTCGTCCAATGGCGCCTCTAAGGATTCTTCTATTCCTGCAAACTAGAAAGTGTGGTCTTTAAAAATGTGGGATTGAGACAAGAAATCACGTTAAGTGGTCCATGTTTGCTTGGCTTAGAATTTATTATTAATAATAATATAGACTAAGATGCCTAATTAGATTTAAAGACCAACTGGATGGTTGGTTTAAGTGCAATGCTACTAAAGCAACCACCGCTGGCCGCTGACACCGCTGACACCCAACACACGTCTTTCTCCATTATTTGGCCACGTAGCTCCCGAAGGCGAGCTTCTCCACGGGCAGCGACGTCAGTGCGCGAGCAGCCCTGCTTTCCGCTTCCACTCAAATCTCACCAACACGATCCATCAACAACAACTACCCGCCGCACCCGCCTTTTCCTGCCCTGCCACCACTTTCTTTTAACCAGTTTAATTAATTTTAACCAATTCAATTAATTACAGATTCTTCCACTAATTTATTTTACTAGGTACTTACACATATTATGATATTATGGTCATGGTCCTCAAGTCCTGACTGGAGGAATGAAATTCTGAATACTACAAATTACAATAATACAGCGCCCGTTACAATTTACAGTCACTACTATACAAATTGCAAAGTTAATTGCACAATACTATGTCAATAATACAACAACAGTATCATTTCATCCTACTTTTGAAAAAGGTTAACATGTGATTTGCCCTTTTTGAAATCGGAAAACGTTCTTTTACTTTATTTGTAAAAAGAATACATAAATAAGTCGCTATTTGCACTTTTTGAAAATCATATTATTGTTCATTGTGTCTTAATTTCATTGTGATTTACAATACTGTAAGTCTTAAGTAGGTTATAATTTGTAACTGTACAATCACAATTTGGACTGTGAGTTTTAAAAATACTATTCACTCTCACTAATCACTATGCATAATTTTAAAGTTGTAGTACTGTCTTTTGGCATAAGGAAGCCGTATTCCATTACCCCATTGCATTGAGCCAAAGTTAGGGACATACATGGACTGCGTAAAGATAGGCAAAAATAAATACTTAGGTAAGTCAATTACAATTAGGGTAGAAGCTGGTAATTGTGGTCGGCTTGCTATTGTTGTATTGCTGATCGATTGATTTTTTGTAAGGAAAGCAATCGAATTAATTACCAGTGCGGTGTTACTTTTGACGAACGAATCCTGTAGTCTAACGTAAAACAATATTGGGAATTTATTCTTTTTCTTTTCTTACAAAAAATCAATCGATCGCAATAGCAAGCCGATCACAATTATCAGCTTCTACCCTACCTTGTGACTTCCTTTGTTTTCATGAAAAAAAATCATACCCGTATTTACATATTTGCTTCTGAAGTACTTGTCTTACTTTTTTTCTTTGAGAAAACTCCCAAGTGAATATACTTTTTTAAAAGCTTAAAAATTAACTTTAATAATACCATATCTTTTTCTTGTCAAGGGTCACGTCCGAAAGTACTCTAAGAGTCATCTACAAGGTATGTCGGGGTAAGTGAGGGCACCTACCCTTTACCGTTGGGAACAGACTGTTGTAAAAATTTAAAACATTGCTAGGTCTAGGTAAATGGGATTGATAATATTAATGATATTTCTGAAATATGAGGCACCCCTTGCAGATTTAAAAAGTACCTATTTCCCTTGCATATAACCATTTGAGCAAGTATCCATAACAATTTTTAAACCTGATTAATACTAATAATATTTCGATACTTTTTTATCATTTTTGTCATATAAATCGACACCGGGTATTAATTAAATATGTCAGCTGTGAGTGTAAGAACTTGGATATATGACATGAGAAATCAATTTGAGGATTTACTGATATTTGATACACCTGTATATGTACTTATAAAAAATAATGCGTGGAAAATATGTCCTGACAATCCTGGTAGATTTTGCACACATACAGATTGGAGCAATGCAGCATTGCATATTGATCTGGATTGAAACCAGCTGTAGGTATAAAGTACTGCTGCTTTTATTTTTCTGCGATTTGCCTTTTTTATCCCACCTTATCTTGGTTTAGTGAGCGCCGGAACCAAACTTCCTTGACGTCATCTTTTTCTGCTATTAAATACGCTTTTTGAAAGGCCTCAGTCCTGCGATGCAGGTGTAATTATATCATTTTATTTGTCTTATGAATCACCGGCATGGCGATTACGAAGCATACTTATCTCAAATCTTCTGAGCACTGCCTATGACAACTGCAATGAAGTGTGTCAAGTAATGCTAGCTATACGCTATACTAGCCTATTAAAGGTAAAATAATATAAAAATAATAAACAAATTCATTTATTTCATCGCTTTGCAAAGTCCAAGATCATTTATTGCTTTATAGTGTATTACATGTTCTTTAAATGTCTGTACATCGTTACAAGGAAGACTTGAAAAATCCTAGAAATTAAGCGAACCTTAATTTTTCCTACAGCAATTTTGACCTATGTATGGAGAGACCCTGTTTTGTATGCTAGCAAAACCTATTGTCGTCTTATGTAATGGTACATTTATTGAAGTAGGACTGGGAAGTAAACTTCTTTAAGAGTAGTCGATTTACCCCTGAAGACGGCCTAACTTTACATGCATTTTAGGGTATGCTTACCTACGTCCATGCATCAAGCACATGTCCTCCGGAGTAATTTAAGGGAGGAAGTCTTATTTCATAAAAACGTTTGATAGCTTTATTAAAATAGTTTTGTTCGTAGCTTCAATAGTTGCATGTAATTAATGTATTGGGGACACTCGTAATGAAGCTACCTATATCTGTGTGGTAATTGGACTTTACACGTCGAGTTATTCCCTCCGTTTATTATATGTGGGACCGTTCTCCCGCATCCGATTATGAAACCATGTCAAATGATTTAGCTCCGTAATTTATTTCTTGAATTAATGCCAATTATATAATTCAGTTGTTATTTATTCGTGAAATAATTGCATCAATAATTTATGTTACATCATGGGAATTGTTGGTCGTTAGATAAGTCTGTCGCTCAGTGCATAAAAGATAGTAGAAAATAGAATGATGATGAACTTGCACTCCGGAAGGAATTCCAAAATCTAATCAGACGGTTTGTGGTTGTTCCTGCTTATCTGTTCATGTGACGATTACTATGTATGTCGATGCAAGTGAGGTAGGTAAATCCCTACTTAGATTGTAATATTATGCAGCAATGCGTCAGGCGTCTATTAGACTGCTTTTAGACGTAAACGGAAGAATTTCCTCGGTTTCTCACCCCCTTAATTGTTAATTGTACGTGGACTTGGATACATTTCCTAAACAAATGTTATTATTTAGCTACAACTTCACACATTCGATACTATCTCGTCAGTCTTCTGTTGGTGGTAGAATATATGTACGCAGACCTACAAGCTCATTATGTGAGGGAAAAGTAAGGATTTCGCTGTGAGTACGTTTTATTGATAACTAGTCACCTAGGTAAGTAAGTATGAGTCTAGGATTTCTACCCATTTAATTTATAAATTTTTGCAACGGTTAAATTTTACAGCGCTATTGCGTCTGGCTTCCTCATCCTAAATTTTGCAATTGACACTAGTTTTGCTATCTTTCTATTGTAGTGCTTAATTGCCTATAGCCTCCTATTATATAGTATAAAAAGTTAGTTGTAGAGCAGAGAGAATCCCATTCAGAGCTAAACAGTTTACGTAGAACAATACCGGAGCGACAAAGGCAGAAGGCAGTCTGTTATTTACTTTTGCATTTTCGTCTGTTTTTTTTTTTGAAAATATCAAGGAGTAAAAGTGTATTTTTGAAAAAATGCGACTTGTAAGGTTTGCATCTTCCGCCTTGAAATGGTCCCTTTTCGTACTGGTGCTACCCTTTGTGGAAATTTTTGCTTTTCTCTTAATTCTGTTCGTCATCCCCATTTTCATTTATCGTTGTTTCATCCAAGCTGCGAGTCGACTAGTGCGACGAGATTTTGGGGACATGTTGTCCAGTTTATCTGCGCTGAGTGCCACGGACAACATGTTCAAAAGGCCCAGGTACACCGTCATCCTCTACAATTTTGCCAAGGGGCGGATTTGCTTGGAAGAACATAAGAAACTGTGGACGGAGAGAGTGCTCAATGTCCGCCTGGCCAACGGACAGCTCAAGTACCCGGAGCTCCGTCAGTACATTTCCAGTTGGGGGGGTTTCTACTTTTGGAAGAATGACAAGCAGTTTAGCGTCGACAATCATATCCGAGTCTACGACTTTGCCGAGGAGAAGTATTCTGGGACGCTGGACGAAGAATTCATTGCCAAAGTGTGTCACAATCTCCTCAAGAAACCGTATGTTCGAGGCCAGAGTCCTTGGGAAGTGCTCATCGTCCACAACGCACAGACGAACAATTCCCTCGCCTGTCCGGACACCGACTCTCATGAGCAGTCTCTCATCTTCATCCGCTACCACCACACGCTTGCGGACGGATTCTCCATCACACAACTCCTGTCCAACCTCACCCTGGGCGAGTGGTTTAAGGATCCCGCGGCCAATTTTAGACTGTCCCTCTGGAAGCAAATCGTTTGCATGGTTCTGTATCCCTTCATTGCCACGGCTGTCATGATCCCCACCAGCTGGAAGTACATGGACAATAACGAGTGGATACGCAAAGGACGGCGGCCCACGAACCGGGTCAACTACGCCATCAGTCCCCCCATTTGTCTCGAGCAACTCAAGTCCATCAAAAATAACCACGGCGTTTCACTCCAAACCGTCTTCTACACCATCTTTGCGGGGGCCTTTCGAAACTACATGCTTCAAGTCAAAACACGCGTTCCAAAGGATATGCACGTGGGAATCCCGCTCCCAATCCCTGGTCGTCCGGACAAACTCACCAATCACGTGTAATGCAGTAGTACAAATTATATTAAAATACTCTTTCATTTATTCAGTTACTTCTGGTATTATATTTAACCTACTCGGAAGTAGGAAATCGTGGAAAGAATGCTTTTCAAGTGTGTATTCTACAAATTAACCTTTTCAAAACGGCCAAAACTAGTAATTAGCATTTTCGGAAACTATAAAACAAGTTATTGACATTTTAAAAAAATTCAAAATTTTCAAAACGTTTAAAACAAGAAAGTTGTATTTTTAAAAAGGTGTAAAACTAGAAAATAATTATTACCGTCTCAAAAAGGTGTAATATTGTACGACCAAATTGTTCTTGCAGCACCGCTGGATTTTTAAAGTTGCCCACTGGGCTCGCGGATCCCCTGAAGCGACTACAAAAAGTCGAGTTGGAAATTGGTTCTTTGAAGAAGTCGATGGTTCCACTTTTTGTGGGGACATTTGGACAATTTTATTTTGGAATATTCCCTGTATTTCTTATTAAGCTTTGCCGTAAAGTTGGTCTTGGCACGGGCTCCATGTCTCTGTTTCCTGGTCCCATCAAGCCCGTCACATACCACACAGGGGAGAAGATTCTGACTTTGGGCTGTTCTCTCGACTCTGCATTTCTTCCCAAACAAGGTAAGTTGCGTTTGGAATCACAGTTATTACAATAATAGTTATTATATTTTTCCTCAAGTGCGTATAATAGCTAATGCCGTTTGTACACCGTAGCAATTATTATCACTGGGATAAGTTACGGGGGAAACATGCGGTTCACAATGGGAGTGGACGAGAGTATCATCCCGAATCAGGAACACATCAAACAACTTTTGAGTCGCCTGCAGGATGAAGTGAACATTCTCAATAGTTTCCATGTAGTTTGAGGACTCTTGTCATGGACACCTCGTCAGTGGATGTTATAAAACAAATACAACTCAGACTTTACGTGTATATATAATAATTAGTTTGCATATTTACAATAAGTTATAATATTAATGTAATAATAATAATAATGCAACGAATGTGAGGACTACTGTGCACAAATTAGTTGTATTGGGTTTGGTTTGGTATTTAGGTAACTTGAGATGATGATAACGATACTTTATTATTAATTTATCCCTTTGGGTTTTTGTATACTTACATATATACCGGTTTTTGTACAGCGTCGGGCTCAGTTATTGATGAGAATTACATAATATACTTGCGTGCTGAATAATGAAAATAAATCTTGCATGACTTATTACAGAGTTGTTCGATAATCAATCTTGTGATTAGAGTTTTTAGTCGTCGTCACAAGTATCAATTGTATCAACACATTTACCGCCATTACTAATCAGTGCATTCACTAATTTTCTCACGCATTAAAATGCTTCTGGGATTCTTAATGTCAAGCTGATAAGCTGTAGCATATTGGCACATCATCTTCTGTAGAATACTTTGTTCGCCCATTGACTCTCCTGCCCTCAACTTATCCAACTGCCCTCCATTGATGCAGTAGTCAAAATTGGAAATGTACATATTTTATTTTGTATAGGTATGTATGTATGGATGCACTTGGAAACACTTGAACGAGAGGTTAAAACTATGCCCCATATAATTATCTTAATGTAATTAAATGAAATTTATTATTAGTACATATTGTAGGGAAATCTTTCCGTTTCCTTGTTCCTTCCTGCAAGGGGGATGAATGGGCAGGATTCTGTCGATTCGAAAAGAAATGTCTCATCCCATTTCCGTCCGAGTGTAACTTTTATTTTATTGGCCAACGCGATAAATTTTAATTTAGTCGTTAGTACAATAAGTGGGAGTGTCTCTCCATCATAATAATAATAATTACGAATCTTGAACTTTGTTGTCAGTTCATCGAAATTAGCAGCATTTGTGAACTTCCGTGTTCTGTTGAGGCGCTTTGAAGCTATATTTTCAGAAGCTATGCTGGAGCTATAAAAAAAAACAAGAATCAACGTTCTCATGGGACGATCCTATAAATGTAGTGGCTGTGAACATGAAGCGACAATAGCTTTGCCAGTGCCAATGCCAGTGCAACGGAGTTCATGTGAAAAAAAACTGTGGACTCACAAGTCGTCCATAGTAATTCCAACACCACACAATCATAGAATATTCAAATCTTCGGTGGCAGCAACGGCAGTGATCTTGTTTTCAATCTGATGTAAACTTTCGCATTCCTACAAAAGTATACCCGTCCAAATTGCATTATTTAGACAGACTGTAGCATAATAATATGCCCTTTACTTGAATTTTGTTTTACTTCCTTTAAAAATGGTTCGCTGTTTTTTTAGTTTGCCTTATTAGTCGACCTGATGATGCAATTCGATAGATTTTTTAATTAACGAAGTAGGTGCTTGCCAAGATTAGGATTTGGAATGCAGTCTGCATAAGTTACATATAGAATTGATTGACCTTTGCATTTTTGTTGTTTATCGCGCTATTATTAAAGACTTTATCAGATCCCCAAAGTGAGACCCGGTGGCATCTCTAATGCTATAGAAATACCATACTTGGAACCAAATACTTTATACAGTACCAACAAATAATGATTCATTTCTAACTACTAACTAGTGGTCGATACTTACAGTAAAACATTTCAGCAGAATAATATTTAAAAAGTGTGCAGCAGCAAAGTAGTCACAGAAGTATAGCTATATATGAGATATGGGATCATTTCTTGTCATTACTAACTGAAAAATTTAAGGGAAACTTGAGGGCCATTCTTGTTGTTTGTAATTCCTTTTTTCCCATTACTCTTTTTAAATAACATTTCTTCAAAGAACTCATTCGTTGGACCCTCCGGACTCACGAGTGTAATGTTCAATAAATAATTTTATAGCATGCCAGGCGTTCCCTTAATAGATAGTAGCTTTAATTTAAAGATAGACAGAAACATGGAGGTATGCAATTATAGTTACTGCTTTGACCATGACACGGGTGTAGTGGGCATAATTTAGTAATTAGGCATTTATTCATCCCTGCTTCAGGTTAATCCTCCCATGCCATAATCTTTTGATACGTAGCCGAGCCACCACCACTTCCCATCCTCCCTCAACATCCGGCCGGGTAAACTTAATTACTAATCAAGCATCATTACGTAAGCAATACATCCACACAAAAAGTTTGAATCTTAGTAGCGGATGTAAGTAATGTAATAACACTGAGCATCATGTAGGAGTACCTTATGCCAGAATTGCAATTCAGCACTGTCTGTCATTTCACTTTTTACTTTAAATGTGAGCTTGAAAACATGATCAGAATTTCCATCGTCATCCCACATGAGGAATTACCCAAGTTAGTAAACTTTATTGCTTCTCAGTTTTATAGAGAGCTGCAAAAACAAAAAAAAGGAGCTTTTCAACTATCCCTAGGGATTTGTGGGAAAAAATAAGAGAGAATTCAAGCTCAGGTGCAATAACATATCTAATTATAGTATCCACGTAAAACTAAAAGAGCAAAACCCTCATTCCGCAGAATTAATCCAATGTCAGATGATGGAAAGTGTCCACTCCGTAATAAGTCACAAAATTAGTCAGCGAAATGTGATGCTCAAATTCTACATCCATTGATACACAGTCAGTCACATTGATTCCAAAGGGAAACACCCAAATTAAATAAACATTTCGGATTTATCATTTTGATATAATGGTTCACTTCATACGCTATATAGCAATATAAGTCTATTGGCTTCCGCAACTGTCTGGCAGTGGCTTAATGCAGTTTTATCTCGATTTGAAATTGGATCAATAGTTTTTCTGTTATCGTCAAGTCAGCTTTGGACCTTCGATTATAGGTACATGGCTAATTGCTTCGCAACGATCATCCTTTCCACGTATCCAATCAAAAACGCTCCAGTTAATAGGTATAGCTAACTAGCATATCGTCGTTTAAGAAGCAAATGATGCGCTTGCAATTGTTGATATATAGCTAACTTGGCCGGAGTACTCGAAGAGGCAAAATAATAGTTTTTACGTGTGTACGTTATATTTACAATAATGTTCAAAGTTTAGTGGAAGAACATTATGAAGGATTTTAAAACTAATTACTTTCCCGCAAAACAGGTTAAATCCTCACTGACGGTTCCTCGCCATTCATGTCAAGCAAAGTAATTTTTGCAAATGTAGATTCTTTGAGCCATGGCTTTAAGGGTTTTGCAGACTAAAATAAAGGTAAGAGTCATATTTGCAGAGATTTTCCCAATACATGTGTAGTTGCGTACCAAAATATAATTTTCTCTTGAAGAATCAGTTTGAAAAAGAGAGCCGGAGGAATACATGTTCTCGTATAATTACCAGCTCTTTTTTTCTTGCAGTGCTTCATTGCTAATTATTAGTGTACCCACGTCAATGGAGTTAGTATAGTCGATGTTACTTTTGATTTTTGTTTTGCTCCTGTCGACAAAATTGATTTTACCTTACTTGAAAGCCATTCAGAAAATAAATTAGCCAAATTATTATCAATTAAACTTGTGAAATTTCAGCCGTACATCACTTGATTTGTCCTTGCTCCATTCTATGTACCTACTATAATATAATCCGTCTTGGAAAATTAAATAAAATTTGCCGAGTATACACTTGATGTCGAACTTGCTCATAGAACTATGTTTGAAATGAGTAATCCTGAAAAGCCTGGAAAGTTTTCCAAGTCCTCTGCTCTGGGCAATCGAAGTAGGACAGTGTCACCTGTCAACGGTCGTCGTTGAAGGTTCAAGAAGAAATAAAAGTAAAGTTTTCTATTAAAGCAAAAGTGAGTATGTAAGAGATAGAGTTATGTTCTGTGATAAACAATGTATCGCAGGATATTTGTAGGTGCTTTGGTATCACAATAATAGTATCATCAACCCGTTGCAGTTGAGTCAACCGACCTAATTCAATAACAAATGAATTGCTCGTCCACAAGTGTAAAACAAAAAAAGTGGTTAGTACACTCCTTGCGGATGCTTTGTAGATTTCTTGTAAAAGTGTAAAAAGTAAAAATATAAATATTTCAGGTCAACATCATCAGAACGTACTTACAATCAAACTTGATCCCTTTCAACATCCACACTCAATTTTTTAGTTCTCCTATTATTGACATTATTAGTGACGACAGTGCCTTGTAGACATTTATTTATATTGAATTAGAAAGCAGTCCTCCTCATCTGATAATACTTTATAGGGCCGGTAGGTTGACTGTTGTAAGATTTGATTGAACAGGAAATAAATATAGGGAGCCGATTTAGTTTCTTGCGTCCATAACCTGCAATGCATTGCAGCCGTTGTTGGTGTGGGACAATTTGTAACTGCAGATCAGAGCGACAACAATTATAACTTTTGTTTTCTTTAAAGGTTTACACAAAGCACACAAAAAATGTTAGCCTCAACTTGCTACGTACATAATTATAAGGAGAAAAAACCGGGACAATTTGCCATATTTCATTGACCAATAAAAGCAATTAAGCAAAGAGTCTTTTGGTTGGAATGTTGGAAACTACACAAGACCAAAACTACAAAATCAGAGATATACGTGAAGCCTGGAAGCCACAATGAACCGCACAGCGTTAGAGCCTTTGATTCCTATCTTTATAATTATATACTGTGTACAGTAGCGAGTATTAGTACGTACCTACATTGGATGTCTGTATACCTGCCTCACAAAAAAATCAGCACAAAGTGCAAACACCTGTATATTTATATAGTTTTTAAAAAAATTCAGAACTATACGCCGTGGGGATACTATAGTGCTGTATAGTGCTCCTGCTCAGAAGAAATGAAAAACCACAAATAAATAAGGGTTAAGTAAGGTGAAGACTAAGGACTGAAGACCAGACCAATAGAGATATAATTATTAGATACAATAAGAGAGAAAGCGGAAACCCCAAAGCAAGACATGTTTTTTTCCCTCTGAACCCTTGAAAAGTTTTTCCTTCCTATTTTACTCTTTTACTCCCATTATTAGCATTAAGATTTGATCAGGTTTTTGGTTTTTTAACATTTCATTGCACAAAACTCATGGACTGCTAGCTGTGGACTGTATCCGTGTAGTTATACGGAATTAATACGATGATGTCGTTAGACTGTGTTGTTTCATCCCCTCATGACATGACGTGAGTGTGAGAATAAAACAGATTGTATTACAATAGTTAAAGGATTCAAAGTTGCCCAGTCCATCCCCGGCAACTTCATGGGAATATGGAAGTTAATATGTCTTGATTAATCTCAATGTATAATTACATTCACTTGGACGATAAATTTTCTTGTCTTCTCATCGCCAAATCGCTATGTCAAGATGTAAATCAACAAGTGTACATCGTGGGTGAAGAAACATTCTGGCGTGGGTCCAATCCCAGCTTACAAGCAATTTGCCAAGCAAGTCCAGTGTCTCCCCAACGTCCTTTTGGCGTAAGTCCCAGCAATCAACTTTTTAACTGTTTAGACAGGGGAAGAAAATACCAGTGTTACACAGTTTTTAAAAAGGGAAAATAGTAATTGGACTGCTTTTCAAACGTAAAATTACCAGTTTTACAACTTTGGAAATGTGCAACTATGTAGCCGTTGCCGTTTGTAATGTTTAAAAAGTTCTACCTAAATACCAGTTTGACACGTTTTAAAAAAAGTCTAGATAGCAATTGGCTGCTTTTCAAAAGTGCAATTAGCATGCAGTTTACAACTTGAAAATTACAAATAGCAATTTTACAACTTTTAAAGACTGCCATTTTTACCAAAAATCATACAAAGGTAAAAGGAGTGATAATTGGGACTTGCGTCAACATGCCATTAAGGGGACACACTGGACTTACGTGGGAATGCTTCTAAGCGGGGATTGGACTTCTTCAACAATGCATTTTCCCCGACGATATACAGGACAAAGTTAAAGGCAATACACTTGAATGCCTACTAACATCACCGTATTCCTTACCTTGTTCTGCTTGCCCTTCTAAAGGCAGCACTCGCTGCTAATTAAAACTTTACCAAGCTTAAATAACAGGGCAATTAGTAATTACTTAAAGAGGCCAGACTGTTACTATTAGATGATGCTTGTAATTTACAAATAATTACAGGGCAAACTTATAAGTAGGTATCCAGCCCTACAGATATTAAGACTATTCTATTTAAATAGAAAAGAACGCTTCTTCCACATCTCAAGGTGCACACGTACACTTAAATAATTGCCCCCGACCAAATCCAAGGTAAAAAATTATTTAATGCACCTGTACCTTCAAATCCAGCTTTACAGCTACTGGCACGAAAACATAAAAATTCATTTTTTTTCAAGGAATCTACGACGCCATAACGTTTCACTTGCAGTCTACACAGCCATTCTAACAAAATATCAGCTTACGAGCACAAATATCAGTTACACAGAGCCACGTACCACGGATGCCCTTTGACAAACTTCCTTAGATTCCAGAGAAACCCATTTCATGGGACTGTAATATTACAACTGTAAAGAAGGAACTATCACCTTTCATTTCATAATCCATGCAATGGATCCCGTTTCTGTGTTCCCCAGTAGGGTGACTGTTAATACGTAATGCTTCCAATGCACAAACTACATAATTTATTATGAAAAACTTCATTTCATTTCGGATTAGGGAATTACCATTTTAGTATAGTAATATAGCTCCCCATCAGATCTAACGGAAATGAGTGCTCATCATTGCACATAAGGGAAACAACCAACGCGACGCTGGCGTAGGAAATCTTCCTTGTATTCAGATGAACGTGCAAGAAGAATAGAAAACCCAGTCTAATTTTTATGGGAATGGTGCACCTCTATAATTATTTGCATACCTACAAAGGTACATCTAACTAGTAAGAGTAAGTACTACTGTCGCTATCCGTCTACGCACTACGCTGTACCCACTGTACCTACAGATGCACAAGACTTAAAAAATGGTCGGTGGTACGTGATCCCGATCCGTAAATATAGAGACAGGTGAGGATAGCGTAGACATAACTATCATACGATTACGGAAACATTCCCCTGCGCCTCTGGAAGCTTTTCTCTCATCGTCAGTCCGTCCCATTGTCAGCATGTCCACCACACACCAAACCCTCAGCCATGAGTACCAGCAATCCCTCCTCCTAAATCACCAGGCAAAACAAAAACTAGATTTAGACGCATCATTTCCTATGTCTCCGTCCCGAATCATTTACTGTAAGTGCCCACAAATAATCTTACCTCCATAGCATCATCATCCTCCTTCGATTTAATTAATCGTCAAGTCACGACTAAGCAAAATTATAATTTCCATGCACGGCAACCTTTATGTACGACAACAACAATTTTATAAATAACATTCCACGTACAATTGAGACATTTCCATGTGTAGAAAAATAAAGCACCGAAAACCCCTTGAGAACGCCTAATTTGCAATGAGAAACGGATTTTTGGATTTAAAAATTCCAGTCTCTAAGAAGGCTGGTTTCAATTTTTCATTACCTCGATAAATGCCAGTACAGCTGCTATAGCCATGATTATTGCATTGGACCTTGGGGTCTCCTTATAACTTGTTAATAAAACAGGTGACTCGATTCACATTAGCAGGAGCATTTACTACGTAAATACTACTAAAGCATAGGATTCCAGTTCTAGTTCAATTATAGTTGATTTCGATGAACCCTCGACTACAAAAACTTGGGGCGGATGAGTCTTGTATCATTAGAAGAAACAGAGAGAAAGAGACAGACTGCCAGACATAATAATGGCCAGTCCTTTTGCCTTTTGTACCTGTGGTGGATGGAAAGGTAAGGTACGTGTAGCTATTGATATAATAAAAATGGGATATAAGGCAAAGTTGTCAATGTGTACTAGCTACAGTGCTTCCACTGGTTAGGTAACACAGAGTATGTAAATGCTAAAGGAAACCAAGTCTTTATGTAAGTACATATCAGACAAGGGATCCGACAGATGATGGATAATGAATTTTTATGTATTCCAGAGTGAATTGGAAATATAATTCAAAATGTTGAGTCTGTATCCGGTCTGCATACACATCTACTACTAGCATCCCTATTTTAACACGGCAGGGTTGATGGGAAGTGAGCTGACGAGGGGGTGTTTTGTTTCGTTCAGAAAGAGTTGAACAAGAACGTGAACGACACGCAAAGCCGAAGAAATGAAAAAAATGTAGCTTTGGAAATAAACGTAGTTTTTAATGCGAAGCTTCCCATTCGATTCCCTCAACCAACTCGCGTCTTGACTTCTCGCACAGGCAGCACTTGAGCGTCAGTCTTTGCCTCACCGTTCCACCAAAGCAACCAACATGCAGCTCTTCAGCTCCTCTCCTAAAAACCAAAGTTTAGTCATTTTTTCACCGGATTCCTTCTAGGAATTGCTCATTCCATCAAAAACACCTCAAGTACCAAGTATTTCGGTTTCATTTGATTTTAATCCATTTTGGATTTTTAAAAGTTCTTCTTTTATTCCGATTGTAACTTTGGGAGTGATCATTTTGTGATTCAGACTTAATTCGTGTGTCATTTGTGCTTGTTGACAGTTTGAATTTAATAATGATTGAAGGATTCCAAGTCTGACAAACTCACAGTTTTTTAATCCAAATTTTATTTTGACAATAATATTGATAATTTTGACGTGTCGGAGGACAGACATTGGATTGGACAGGACGGTCAGTGCTGCGTTGACTGACTGTTGACTGTTCATCATTGGAGTTGACAGCTCTAACTCAAACATTGAGGTTGCAAAACCTTTGAAAAATGAAGTTGTCACCTGTCAGTTGAGAAGCAGTGTTAAAATCATAATAATAAATTTTCGAACTACAAATCTGAAGTAAAAACCACGACCACATCACAGAATTAATAGGTGAGATGAAAGGAGCTGCTATACTTATATATAGTAATATATTATGGTCGGTTGTAGTTGCGTTCGTTGGAAGTGTGATCCAATAGCCACTGTTTTTTACCCGTAGTTCCTGGTAGCACGCTGTACAGTTCCCTTAAGTAAGCATTAAAAGCAAAAGAAGTTACCTAAATTTTTTGAAATTTACGTGTAAGACGTTTGACATTTTGCACCCTAATTTATTAGAAATTTTGTTGGGTAAATTCAATTTACATAAAAATATCGATAACTTTTTCTCCTTTTAACTAAAGGTGGAAAGAGCTTGTATCGCACTTTCAGCGACGTTATTTGAGCTGAATTCCTCATTAATTAATGCTTTTTATTATTTCCTGATATTCCGTAAATGGTGAAGGATTTGACTCATGTTTATGGGATACTTAATACTATCTGTAGTATCCATGTCTTCCTTTTTTATTCTAGTTCCAGTCCTGTCCATTGATAGTCTGTAATATTAGTAAATTATCAGTCATTAGTAAAATGTACACTGACGGTAATGCAGTAATATAGTAATTGTATTATTGTTGTTCACATACGTCTTGGAAGACAGTTAGTTCACATCGTAGTAGTGCACAAGTTTAATAATATTATCTAGACTACCAATGGGCGACTATGAACATGGTGTATCAAATTATATCTTATAATAATTAGCTAAAAGACGACTGTATTATCGCCCTGTTTTCTCACAGGTTTTTCTCACCATAACCGCAGTTATGCATATGTATGCTCATAATCATGTATGTCTAATCTTAATAACCATGTTAATTATGCTCGTATAAAATTTATTCATTTATCAGTGATTCGTCTCTTCTCAAGACTTGTGTCGTTCTTTCGTTTGATTCCACCGTGAGCTGTGCCGTGTGTGATGGTATGTGTGATCATCACCGGTATCAGTGCAGAAGATTTTACTAGTTTTTCAAGTGTATCGGTCTGAACATCTTTCTAAATTATAATGTACATTACACATGAGATTTTTCTGATTTTTTTTCTTCATGAATACACTCGTGTAGCAGAGATTGAGTTGCAGAAGTGAAAAAAACCTTCGGTAGTTCGTCAGAAGGGGCAACACTACATCAATGAAGTTGACTGCCGAGGAAGTGGATGTACTGTTGTAGTCGAAGTAAGCACCGTATCATCATCCCAGCGAGTGTAATTACGTGGACGTATATTTCTGTGCTTAGAGTGTTGTGTCTTCGATCAACTACTTGACAACATATTTCCATCTTCAACCTTCCTCTCGATTAAGCTTCAATAAAGAAAAATGTGCAAGTAACGGAGGACGTTTGCATATTCTCCATCATTTAAATATCTTCTGCTCCTCCGCTTCATTCCTGAAGAAAAACATTATTTTAATGCACGGATTGTGATTGTGTACATTTCCTACAGACGTACTCTCACGATCGGTATTTATTCTGTATTTTGACTACAAAAGAAGACGAACGATCAAGCTGTACATGAGACGTTTTAATACTGGTTGACGTTCGTAGGGAACTGTTTATTCAGTGTGTAAAGAAGATACCTGCTATTATTTACTTGAGTCGGCAGCACAGTGAAACTGATACTGACTGAATAAGGGACGACAAGAAGAGTGTCCTGGGAATACTTGTATCTGACAGTGTCAGTGATACGTACAGGTACGTTGGAACTGAAAGTAAACTTGAGTAACACGTCGGGATACATTCGAGACCGCAACTATTACAAGATTCAAGATTGGGACAATAATCAACCAGGAAAAAATTATTATATCTTCCACCTTCTCCCCCGTCAGAGTAAATACAACATTAAGTGACATACAACCAACATCATCAGCGGGAAGAGAAAAAGAGTTTCTGAGTGAGATTTTCTTTGTCAAACAAACAAAATCAACTCAAACCAAAGAAAGCCCACAGAGAACACAGTTAGACTCAATTACCACAGGTGTGTAATACAAGTTACTTTTCATCTTTTTTTTTATTTCACTTTACTCTGCAACACATTTTCTCTCCCATTCATTCATACGATTTGTTGAACAAACAACAATCCATGGAAACATGCTAGACCGAAGATTATAGAGTGAGCTACAACTTTTTTGAAAATGTTTAGTTTCCCCTCAAACTGTTAAACAAACACTTTTTGTGTTATAAAACTCATCTATTCTCAAAACCTAATTCAACAGTCTTTTTACGCTGATGTACCCAGTTACTCCGATCTTGCATGTTTCCACTTATGAAAGTTACACTATATTGTGACGTAGGTATTTAAATGATAATTTCACCCAGTCTGTATACATCTGCAATTAGGGTTACGTACAATTAGGTACGATTCTTGTCATTACTTTTACTTGTATAGTCTCTACTATTATATGGTGCGCAATGGCTTTAGTATACAATGCAATGGAATGGTGTGACTTTCAGAACTATTTCGTTTTTCTAGGAATTCCCTGGGATGCTCGTTCATTCCACGTTATTAAGATGAGGATTCTAATTGTATGAACATGTCATTTCTTTGAATTTATTATATTTTAAGACGTCACTTTTATTGATGTGTGAACAACTTTTAAAAAAAATGACAAAGTCCAAATGGAGTGTATAGGAGTAAAAAACTTCGTGCAAGCGAGTCCAAGACAAAGCTACGCAGGGTGCTTTCATTCAACCCCTGTGCAAAGACGTAGGTGAACGTACATACGTATAAAAAAAGTAATTCCTTCATAGAAACCTTTCCGCAGGATAGGAACTCGCTCATTTCATTCATCCAAAATTGTGATTTAGCTTTCGATGACTTTGACGTTTTTATTATTGTTTATTGTTTCGCTATGTGCGGTGTCCATTGTAGACCGTCTAAGTTGAGAATTAATGCAGAGAGCTGCTGTGGGTTTCTTTAATATTTTAAAAAGCAAATTAAAAAGAAACCGAGGCAATTCCAATTCTGTTCACCTTTCGCATCTTCCAAAGCTCAAGGGGTATGTGTGGTAAGAAAAGGCCAAGGCACATGAATGTATTTGCAAGGGTACGCTCATAGTAGTAGGTAAGCTAATATAAGTATCATCGTAGATCATCAGAACACAATCCCTCTGGCCCATTGTTATGAGCTTCTGCGTTGGGATTGTGAGACGAAGAAAATGATTGGATTGTCTGTCTAACCTAAAACTAAAATAGAAGTGCACTCTTAATTTAAGTTTTCATGGCTACCTTATTCCCTTCCATTCCGTATACGAGCATGTATCATCTCACAAGCCTAAAAATAATGACTTGGTGTATGTGCTAAAGGACGTTACGTGCAGTAGGCTGGGTTAGCAAATGTGTATGCATTGCCGTGTTTAGTGTTTACTTATTTATTTTGGCTCTTGTTGATGTTGTCCAAGACGTCCATTGTTTTTTCCTCTTGAAAACCAACAACTAGGTGTATGTACACGTAAGAAAGGATTTGCAGGTCAAGAACAGCCGAGTGTGAGTTTGAGTTCAGCAGAACGACAAGACAAGAAGAGAGATACACATATGACTAACTACACTGTCAGTCTATATAGGTACACACTGTAAACAAGTGTAACCGCAAGTAGCTCTTC
The DNA here is from genome assembly GCA_034695205.1 of Dicyrtoma fusca. NCBI lineage: Eukaryota > Metazoa > Arthropoda > Collembola > Symphypleona > Dicyrtomidae > Dicyrtoma > Dicyrtoma fusca. The sequence continues at coordinate 22,535 of JAQFZC010000721.1, read as the reverse complement.
TCTTTCTCTACAAATTTTCACAGATTACTCGTAAGTTATGGGTCAGGCAGGGAATACATGTGTAGTTACAAGACCTAGAGAGGGAGACAAGAAGAGCGGACACAACCCTTGTAATCAGTTTAGTCTCATCTGGTCTCATCTTTTACGACTGTGCTATCACAGTATCAGACTCAACTCCACTTTACTTTCATGTGATCTGTAAAATGAGTGAAATGAGTCCACAGGGCGTATTAAATCCTAATGTCCACACTCGGGATTCTTTGTCTTAGATTATTTCTTTCTTACATGTCGTTCAAATAATGTAAACCAACCATGTTTAATTTGTCAGCAGCTATCTGTCATCTACATACTAGACGAAAGGAAGAGACGAATGCAAGCAATGATATATGTCAGTAAACAACCGCAACATAAAACACCTGTGTGTACTTGATCCCACATAAACGCATTTCAGTTTTTTCCAATTTAAAATCTATAAAGTTGTTAAGTTGTAAATGTTTTTTTTAAAGATTATCCCTCATACTCGCAAGTAAACAAAATCCAGGTTATAGGCTCATTACAATACCAACTAATGGCTCTGGTGGCAATAATGATAGCTGCTCCGTGCTTGTATGGTCTGCCGTGAATTATGTATGGATGCGATCAGTGAGACGTCGTCTGTATGGAGTACACACACTTGTTAGATGCGGCAGTAGGTGTTTATTTTTCAAAAATTTTAATTTTACGTAGCGAAGAATGGGCCGTGCAGACATAGAAATAGAAAATACTGCATACAAATTTCGAGTCGGCTATTCCTACCCAATTTGGTAAGGCCTCATTGTTGTTTTATGCGTGAGTGCAGTTTCCATGTACTCAAGAGAGGACGGTGTTGAAGGTATGCCACTGTGGGTATTTAAATGGAAACGTAAGAGTGGTAGTAGCCCTGCATGCAAGAGTTCTATTCCTATTGACAGCAGAATAGTAACTGTTGTAATTGTAAACAATATTACATGTTTCATGTGAACACATCAAATTTTCATATTTTACAAGTCATTTTTTCAGCTTGATTCAAGGTAGTACATTTTTCTATATCTGTACAAGTTATGTCTAATGTCGGTATGTAGGTAGATGAATTTACTCTGAAGCGTTTGCATGGATTTTAGTTGCACCAGCTGGGAAGCACATTACATACGGTATCCGTGTATGTGCATAAAATTGATTTTATCAATCTTCTGACCCATACGAATTTAATTCACAACTACGGTTGCATAAACCTTGTCGTATCGTAAATACAACTACAAGTACCTACCTACTTACAAGTATTAGCATGGGGGCAATCTACCATTTCACAATGAAATCCTTCCAAGGAAGCACGTACTTTCTGCATTTAGATAGTCAGCTTCTTACTTTGTGCAGGGATCTCTAGTATAGGTGTGCCTATGCTATGTATACAGTTATGGGGTTTTATTTTCATTTTTTTTCGTTTCGTGGATTTAAAATTTTGTTGATTTAGATGTCGTTTCCTTTTATGCCTACGGCTTGTTGATTTGTAAACATCTAATTCATACCGTAATTAGCTAGGTATGTGCATTACCTACCTATTTTCTGTTTGAGATGGTTTTATGATTCTATTGACATAGGACGTTGCGTATATATTTAGGTAGGTACATATTTGGTCTGTAGTAAGGTGCAAACATTCGATCAAATTCTACTGACTGGTCAATTATGGTATTACGTATATTTTTATTTTATGCCTGCGCCAGATAATTCAGGCCTTATACATTGCTCCAAGTTGCCAACATTCATCATGTAAGGAGTTGAAGCACATTACTTACGTCTAATCGTAAGTGTACGCGAAGATTAAATATTCATGTGATGAAAGATCTATATATATACTATACAGACAGGCATATTTTATGCATCGAAAATAATTAACTTTTGTATAATTATAATGGTTTTGGCGGATTGACCAAGATATTTGGAAAATACATCAAGAAGATGCACGTCGGCAATTTGGTAGCGACAGAAAAGGATAAATTTTTTTCCCTGTGCTCACTCCGCTGAATAGCGTTTATAACATAGCTGGAAGGTACAGACGCTCAAAGACGAGACATTAGCAGGCTTCATTCACCTACTGTGAGCCAGTACATATTCAAATAATGATAATTTTTTTCAATTTGTCATCTCCCATGATCATCAAGCATTACTTTGATTTACATTTCGCAAGTTAACATCTTCATTCATTTACCTAGCCTTTAGCTGTATTCATGCTAACAACGATTAGGGCTACAATTATTATTTATTAGTATTTATTAGTTGTATCACAAATCGTCGCCATATACTGGCTTTTCAATTTATTTGCTTTGTCAAAATAGGTGTACCTGTACAAGAATACTTAATTTAGCGACTGTCGTACCAAAGGGGAATTGTGACGACTACAACAATAAGCTGAAGTTAAAATGAAGATTTCAGTTTTTTCCTTTGCTCTTGTATTTCTATTTTCTCCGGCTGCCTGTGTCTTGGTAAATACTCTTCTCGCTTTCTTACGTTAATTTACACAAGTCGTTTTAAATTAACGTAAATTCCACCGATTAGTCGTATAGATCTGCTAGACAAACATTTGCCCTGCTAGATTTCATGTTGAGATACTGAAAATTATTGTTGTTGCTGGTAGTGATAGTAATACCAATGAAAAATTGGATGAGCTAAAAAGTTTTCACGCTCATTCCAATTAAGTCCACAGTATTCCTTCGTACGGGAATGGAGAAAATTGAGCGCTAAGTTAATATACTTACAACTGCAGTTAAAATGAATAATTTCTGCCCTTCTTCAGCGTCGTCAGGAAGGTTTCAAATTCAAAAGAGCCAAGTAGAAAAGTGTTCAAGCTGAATTTGTGAGTCAAGTTGACAGGGAATTTCTCTCATCAACAGAACAACGGATGTCATTTCATTCTTTGTTGTAGCCCTTCTGGTCTTCCAACGTTCCTATACATTCAGCGTCTACTGCCCAGAGTTGAGCCTGGTATATGCCTCTATAATTATTAGGGAAGTGGTTGTAGGTATACGCATCCTTATTACTTTTATGAAGAACTGTCCAATAAAATTATAAAGTAAATAATCGTCTGTTTCACACACGTCTCTCCGTCTCTAGCTTGTTGCTGGTTTAAGGATTACCTGGTCATAATTCGTGGACTACCAGTAAGGAACGACTCTGTATGTACTGAATTGTTGGCTTGGCGTACATGTATGTATAGCGCATAGGGATGTGTGTGTGCCATGTGGCATATGGTCCGCTCTCATCGTCGCGTCGGAGGATTGCATTGTAAAAATAAAATCTTATCTTCTCGTCACTTAATTGAGGCAGAGACAGACAGGAGAAGCAGCAGTTGTTTTTTATAGGATTTCTGATTTGATGGGTTGGCATGGGATGACATGTGGATGGGTCCATTCCGTCCAATGGACTTCACCATTTTACCCATCCAAGCTCATCAGCACTGCTGTCTAAACTTCCCTGCTATTTATGTGCGTGCACAGTGCTGCATATAAGTTCTAACCCTTGGGTCTTCTAATTACAATTATTACAGGAATCCCAACTTTAAACTATTCCTAACTACAATTTCTTTTTCTATTTCCTCCTGCTGTTCTCCACACTGTTTGCCTTAATCAAATCCATGACTCATGTTACCTGTAAAAGACCATGGGGTTCGCAAAAATGTATTCTTGGTTACTTCAGCTTCCTATGTTCATCTTGAGGACTCATTGGAGTGATCATAAAACCATTTGTGGATTGGCTTCTGTTTGCCTCTTTTGTCCGTCGGTCAAGTCGGCAGTGTGACTGTGGAGCACAAAGCCCAGCACTCACTCTCAGTTCTGAAATTACTGTACCATGGAGTTTCATCCTGAATGTAAACCCAAAACCGCACTTTACCAGACCACCAATTTATTATTGTTAAAGTTTAATTCAAGTGAGATTGAAATCCTTTGTTTTTACAATCGTACCTTCTTAGGCTTTGTTTTGCCTCCAAGTCAAATGAATCCGTCTTGAGCTTTCATCGCGGATCTTGTGTTGAGGAACAAATGAATTGAGAACGTATTTGTCATGAGCTCCCTGCAATGACTTTTTGATAGCGCTTAAACCCGTCCTTTGAGTCTGCTCTGCAACACAAATATACGCTCTTTCATTTCATTATTGATGCTGTTGCTATTTCGATTGCAATTTTGTTCACTGATGAAATGTAATAAAGAAGAAACAAGCATGGTGGCCTCCGTTGCATTTCACAACGCTCAACGTGAACGTACCTTACATGCCTCCATACCTTTGTATGCTTTACTAGTTTGGAGTTTTGAATTATTGAGTTTTTTCATCGTTACAGCAAGTCCAACGCGATATACAGACCATGTTATTATAGTTTACGTCTGATTTGCTATGGACTAATTTTAAGATTTTGCATAGAGAACAAAAGAATTGAAAAATGTATTGATCGATCGCTCCAATAGAATTTGAGTAACAGCCACCATCGGCCACCATCGTTTCGATGTTTCCTTCTGTGGGATATAATCACGATTGGTCTTGCTGGGACGTAAATATATAGCCATTCGCATAGATACTCAAAGTATCCAACTTATTTTCCATGGCACTTTTCCCTCTTGGTACTATGCATATGTTTTTCTGAAAGTACATTGTGTCAGTTGTGTGCTGTTGTTGTATTTTTATTGTAGCGGGTTAGCGGCTGACTTGGATGTCTAAAAATGTGAAATCATCAATAGAAATGGAAATTGAAGTTTGGCTATATATGTCTGCATTTATGTGTGTTCCGCCAGACAAAGTCATTGGTAGAGGGCACATGGCTGACGCAGATGGAGACATCAGGAGATTCGGTTCTCATTTTAATATTGCTTGTTTCGTGTTAAATGGAAATCAAAGCGTGTGTAATCGGATGTTGCACCGTGCATTTATCGATTTTGACCAACCTATCCGTCCCCATAAATACTAGTAATAACCTAAAACCCAACTACGCGTTGCATGCCAAGAGTTGGTTTTTTTGATTTTATTGTAACTATATGCTTTCAGTCAGTGTAAAAATTGCAAGTTTGTACACACACACAAGTTAATTTCATCCTACATTCAAAATGGTCACAAAAAAGGAATTCCCAGCAAAAATAAACATTTTATGAAAAATACTTTGTCATTTAGTTCTGTCTCGGATATAAGCAATAATTAAATAGGTATTTAAGAATGTGTTTGCGTGTTGGAGGGAAGTTGGGGGAAAAGCATAGATATAGGTACGAGCAGTTTCTCACAGATTCACGACCACAGAACCACATGATGTTATGAAATATTGGTAAATATTACGAGGTAGGAATTACGAGCGTCCTTGCGTTAACTACAGGACATAATCCACCATCCGGTGTATTTAAAAGTTGTCCTACATTTATTATTTCTGGGATTACAATAAAAAAAATGACATGTAAAAAAAAAGTGAAACCATTGGACGCCTGGACCTGATTAGGTTGCCGTTGCCATCTGATACTGATTCTGATCTGTTTGTATTGAGGGATTTTGAGACTTGATAATAATTGTCGTTAATTCAACTCTGACTAGAGTATTGTTGTTTATGCCTCGGTAATTACAGATAGATAGTTGAGCAGGGCATAGGCATGTGCCGAATATAAGTAGTACGCGGATATAGGTATTGAGGAGGGAATGAAATCATGAAATGTATAATTTATTTTTACTTTTATCTCGAGCGTCAATTTCATTGTTCTCTGACCATTCCAATGAAACTTTTATTATTGGTCTACAACATTGTAACTGCCACTGTTACACATTTAGTTCATTTTATTTCAGTTCAGTGATGCTCTGTTCTGGTCGTCGTAGACTGGGAAGGTAGATGGGTCGATATATTCTCAATTTGTTAGCTCTACACTTGCATATTAAATTATGCAGAGACCTCCCTTTCCTAGGTACAATGCATAGACGGTATAGGATACAATACGAGTACTTGCACTGTGTTTCAAAGACATTAAAAGTCCTCAATGATGCTCATCTGCCTGAAACATGAGAAAGTTTCTTCTCATTATTTTCCGGCAAGGCAATGATGATGATCAATTTGGTTGATACGGATGAAATGGAGCTTCATCATTGAAACCCATGATTCATGATTCCAATATGCAAATGCCTGTGTACTTTTGTATTGTTGTAGTGGTTGCAGTAAACAAAATCCAATGTAAATATGTACTCAGTCTTCCCTCCCTATGACATAAAAATCCCTTCCAATCCATAAAATAATGAAATGGAGACACAGTGCTGTTTCGTGTACATCTGTGTAACATGTATAAACATCTTCCCTTCTTCCTATCATTTCATTTTCATCCCATTGTCCTGCATTGTATTTTATTATTACCCAAATATCATTGTCGTTGTCGTTATCAGAGGGTAGCATCCATGCATGGGTACACTGCGTAGTACGATGTAGTAGATCAGACCAGAGCATATAGTATATAGGCATTTCGATTTTTAACTTAATTTTCTAATCAAATAAAATACATTGTTTAGAATGTAGGATTTACATATTATTCTCATGTTGACTCGAAAAGAACGAGAAGTATAAACCAAGCAACATAAAAATATATCTTTATGGTTCGTTAGTTAGCCTTCTTTTACTCTATTTAATATATTGCTTACTTGATCCTCATGTTATTTGGAGTTGCTGTTCCTGTTTTTGGCTACGGAGTAAAACGAACTGAACAGGCAACATGCCCAATTTTTCATCTTTTTTATCGTTCGTCTTCAATTTATGGTGTACTTCTTTCGTATGATCTTCATCATGTGTACAATCCCTCTTGGTATGTATGCAGGCTTGTATGAATTGCAAGCACCAGTTCACAGTTTATAAAAAGGACAAATTAAATGTGCAATTTTTTAATGTCATTTTTGTCTTACTTTAAAAAATATATGTTCTTGTATATGATGCTTGTAAAATTTACGCCGTAGTAAATGTGAAGGTGCTAGCCTGCTAAACTTGTAAATTCCGGTGATGAGTCTTGCAAGTGGACGTTAACGAATAAAAAGTAACATATATTTCAGGGAGTTTAAGTTCAGTGATAACTGACACACACTTTTGAAAAATCAGAAATAGGATAGGTACGTTGCGTGGTAAGGTACTTGCAATTGCAATTACTTAGAAATATTAGAAGATGTCCTGAAATCATCTGAGGCTTCCTTCTTGCCTTGTAGGAGTAGATACTGCGAAGGATGAAGATAAGGAGCATGATGCATCCTCTATTTTATTTGTAAATTTATAATCATGTTCGTAAAAATCTTGACATTTTATTAGTGTGAAGAGCACAAGCCAGAAAACAAAAAAAAACAGCTGTGTGCGCTCCCATTCGTACATAAGATGAGAGAGATTCCTCAGTGGTGGAAAATTGGTGAGCCCAGCACCCAACCCAAGAGCAGAGATTAACAGAGTCATCAGTGAGCGTGAATGTGTGCTATATTGTTGATCGTCGGACATCGGATAGATCTCTGGGCCCGTCCGTTAAATTGTTTCTTTTCATGTAAAGCATCAAAGTGCTATTTGTATGTACATCGAGAATATGCGGATATTAGTACACAGATATGGAAGAGTAACTTTATATTTTCTCTCTTGGTGCGTCACCAATCTATGGGATACTACATAGATTAGCTACATAAGTATTTGATATACATAATGCAATTTAAATACTTATTAAGTAGGTAGTATCATTTTTAGTCCGTTTTGTTTTACGATACCAACGGGCTTCATATGAAAAGTCATACTTATTCAAGATTACTTCCTCCCAATTAAATGTGTAGACCACTTTCTATAAAATTGGAATTCTTTGCAAAAACTTGGAAATAAACCAGTTTCTTTTTCTTTCCAATTTTTCGCTCTCACCGTGTATCAGTATTAAGAACAGAAGAAAATATTTTTTTTTAAACATCGCCGTATATAATGTAAAGAAAGCTGGTGTAACTGAGTATTTGTGGGACAAATAGAGTGTCAGCGAATACAGGGTTATTGTGATTTTAACTTTGACATACCATTACAAGTCTCATGGCTTAAATTATGCTTGGCAGTTTTTTTTCTCTTGAATGAATTCGTGACAGTTCAAATTATGGATGAAAAGGTCTGCATAGTGTGGTCCAAATTTGATGTGCTGACCAGACCAAGATTTTATGGTCCAGAGCAGACCGTTTTATTTGGAATTCTAAATACGCTGAAGATTCTTACTATACTTTATATGATGCAGAATCGTCCTACAAACTTGTTGCCAATGTATAGGTTCGCATCATTCTAGATGTTGTTGGGACACCTTGGTACCTGAGTATGAGTTAGGAATTCAACATTTTGGCGATGCTTGAATTTAATTTCGAACAAATTAGCGTTACCCACCGGTTGAAAATTCATAATAATTGTTTTAATGATTAAAAAATGATTTATAGTCTGCTTGACTTGTGGAATTATAAAAAGCTAATTTGGTTGAAGGTAATTACTTCAGCACCCTGCCTGCCGGCTTCTGCTTCAGGCCTCGCACAGTATTCGTCAAAAGCAACTGATGGCAGTGGTGTTATTATAGTGTAGGTACCTACTAATATATATCTAGACGAGGTAAGATTTACTTCCTACATTTGATGTAGACAAATTTCGTTTCACTTTAAAATCAAAATGTCAAGTTTAAGGAAAAGAGTTGTGTAGGAGCGAAGTGGTAGGAGAAATGGGTTAACGAAACGAGTGAAGTGAACTTGTTTTTATCTACACGACTGTGGCTGTGTAGTTGGCAGTACAGTTTGTGTACTATTTGCACTTTCAAAGCATAAATAATGAATTAGATAGTTTCATTCAGTTGATCTTCCAGTCCACCGTTCTAAACATTCCATAAAGCGATGTGTACGTTCTCCCAAAGTATTTTCAAAGGTTAGTCTGCTTGTTAGTTTCAATGCAATTGCCCTGTATATAGATTAGAAAAGCCAAGTTCAAAAATGAACGCGCACCTCCTGTCCACTTATTAATTTTTTCCTGTACAGAAACATAATGGACGTAAAACCTTTCTGATTTCAAATTATATGTAGGTAGTTACGGTGGCAGCCCGTAATTATTTTATTATAGTTTAAGTTGAAAGGGTTAACCTGAGTGCTCAGGTCGAAAAAAACAACTTGATGACTTTTAGTAGGACCTAAAGCAACACGATGCGATGCTGACCGAAACACTATTATAGAGGGTGTAGATATAGTGTAGTATTAGGTACACACACTTGCCGTTGAGTAAAATAAAATTCCAATTCCGTTGCTGAAGCTACCATCTCTTTGTGAAACGAAAAGGTTGGCAGGACCCAGTAAATACAGTTTAGCGTGTACTCTTGGGAAGATCAGGGATGTGTATTGCTCATCACTTTGATCGTGAGGAATTATGCATTGTCGCTCCATACAGAGTTCGATTCTCTGCTGTGAAATAATCCGTGCACCGGTAATGGTAACATATGCAAAAAGGTGAACAAGGAGTCACCGAAGCGGACTTCCTGTGTCAAGTCGGCATATTATAAAATTTTATTCCACACTATGCTCATGTGGTAACTCCCTTGTCCCTTATAACCTGAGCCAGTATGCGTAGACTATTGCATCTCTGTGCAACTTACATTTTCTCTCTCAACGATATATTATGTTGAATGCTTTCGTGCCAGGCAGACTTGACTTCAGCCTTTTTACTCTTCTCGTACAGAATGAGAGCTGCTGGATTCAGAATTCAGATTCAACGGACTGTATAGTACTAAACTCCTGATTTCTGTACACGTATTGTTTTACAGTTTTACCCATGTAGTGTGTACCTGTATCCACAAACCCTTTTCAGTTACATGATTCTATGTTTGTGGTAGTGTTGCCATTTGTGAGTGATGTTGAAATGAATTTTCCAACCCCACTCTAAAGTGAATTTGAAAATGTGCGTGCTATGGATCAAACGTTGACAGTCATGTATAAATCCAAATTTACGTTTAAACAGCGTTGAATTTAACTAAAGTTGGATTAATATCGCTTGTCACCGTATACTTCCGGACACCCGGTGATGTCTCCTGCATTTATTGGCACTGTAGTGTACATTCTATAGTGCTATTGTAAGATTTGTAAGCACAGAATAGCATTATCCATAAAGAGCTGGTCGGATTGAAATGGTGTTTGAGTAGTATGCAAGAACATGGATTATTCATCGGTAGGTAGTTTTGCTGGCGGGACGTAAGCCTAAAGTTACAACCGGCCCTTTGCTTGTACTTATTTGTATCGTTACGAAATCATTACGGAGCTAAAACCATAAAATAGGACCAAAATAACAGGTGTAGTTATTGTAAGATGGGACAAGGGAGCAGTGGGCATCAGCGTGTGTAAATAAATAGATTGCATATACCGCATTTCCATGGGTCCCTCATGTGGTGATTGAGAGACCGTAGTGTGCCGCGTAGCCGCGGTGGAAATTGGTTGAGTGCAGAGACTCCATTGAAAAGTTAATACGAGGGTGGAGACGGACTACGCATATAACAGTTTTTATTTCCAAAAGCCTCGCATTAACCAACGTGGAATGACAAGGAAAAGAGCCTCGGTTGGAACTCACTGCCAACTGAATGACAGACAAGCTGTAGTTGCTCTTCTTTCGTTCTCTCTGGTCTATGATCTCGTTTCCGTCCGGTTCAGGCCTTCACGTGTCTACCCCCTTAATACTCACTCAATTCGAACCTCAATCATTTCCCTTCCCTTTCCTTCTCTCTCCTCTTTTTTTTCACTTCCCTTTGCTTTTGTTTGACTAAAATTTCAATTACGCTTATTAATCTTCCTCTGAGTTTGTGGTGGGGGTGCAGATGAGCAAACAGAACTGAAGGCAGCACATGGAATCATATTGTGTACCTGTGCATGCAGGTACTAGTACCCAGTCTATGGTCGTAGGTTACAGGAAGAGTGTGAGGCCGGAGGCTCTAGGTTTGTCTTGTTGTTTCTATATCCACAACCCGTGTTGTTTTTTATAAGTTCATAACTATCTTTGATCAGTTTGACAAGTTGATTCATATCTCCTGCAAATATGTATGAATTCAGCCAGGGTTTGTAGCTGAAAAGCAAATGCAAGTTAGTTTGTGTCTTTTGTGTGGATATATAGTTTTGTGCGCGTACATAAATTGGTATGTTTGGCTACGTATACCTGCCTGGTGAGATATATTTATTTGTTTACAGTTCGAGTACCTACTTTTCACTACTTCTGATTGATGTAATTATTTATATTTTATGGTGGGTCTGTCGATTTACACTATCGTTCAGGAAGTTTTTAAGGTTCCCGTTTGTCTTCGGTTTACGTAATATGTGGTACTTTGAAGTTAGGTACCTACTTCAAGTTGAATTTGGCTTTTGGAGCCCCCACTTATTTTTGTATAATATAATACTTCTGCTTGTGTCAATTGAGAATTGATGGTCTTTCTAGTTGCTCACATGTCCGCAATAGGCCTCACGGCCTTGGCGGTATTCGGTTATCACTCTTGATATCTCGGAGCCCTTTAACAATAATAGTTGCTTACATTAGAGCTATAGTCTACCTATAGTAAGTTGAATTGTACACACGAAATCAAAAATTGTTTTTTGTTTGTTTCAGATTGAGAGGTGTTAACCATGGAGAGCTACAGCCGGATTCGCTCCGTGAAGTTAAAGCGTCCAAACGCTGACGTCCCGTTCGGTTTCTCGGTACGAGGAGGGCATGAGCATGGCACTGGGATCTTCGTGTCATCAATTGAGCCTCGATCCTTAGCCCACAAAGCACGACTCAAGGTAAAAACAATTTTGTGAATGAGTGAACTCATAGCGCATGTAACGAGTTCGGAATACCTTAAAAATCTGGTATTAGTAATTTGAGTGAATCTTAACTCTTGCAGCAGTGTGTTGTAGTACGTTTATTGTAAATGGATTACTTGCAGGTTGGTGATCAAATTTTACGTCTGAATGGATTTCCAGTCTCTGCTGCGGTTCATAATGAGTGCCTTTCCTTAATGAGATTTCGGACCAGTCTTCACTTGAAAGTTCGAAGTAAGTTCTGAATTGAGTATTGGGTTGAGACTTGATGTAGGTAGTGGGAATTATGCATGAAAATATCTTCGACTCAGATTCGTTATTCTCTGTGAATAGTCATTTTTCAACAATGTCACGAGTCGCAATTTACCTTCAGAGATATATTATGAAGGAACCAGTCTCACCAACAAACTCTGATCGTGTTCAGTTTCTAAATAAATGTACTGGCCATCTCACCACCAACATTTTCATTTTCCCTGTTGTTGCGGTTTTCGTCTTTCTGAAGTCTCCTTTCTTATTAACATACCTCCACACAAGAACAACAGTCATCACGATTTTCCATAGAATTCTTTGAAAGTCATCACTTTATTTTTCTATGAAAAGTTTTGCAAAGATAATAATGTGTGGTGTGACAGCATGTCTCACGAACAGTTGGTTTGGTTTCGTTTGATTTTCTTCGTTGGAGACATGCAGATCCACGTATGCATGTCCATGAGCATTTTATACCTCAACACGTTTCCTTGTAGCTTTCCTTATATAATAATTGCAAATTTCTATTTTGTAATTATTGTTAATGTAATATTGAAATTGAAATTAAAATATAGGCAGAATGCATATGAAGAAATCCTTTGTAATTATTACATTATATTCCTCACAAGTAAGTTTTGGGGTGTGGACATACATACCTACTTGACTTGGTGGTGGTTGGTGGTAGGGGCAGGATAGCAGTGAGTAGGCCATACAGGTATATATTAACAGCCGCTTTTATGTTCTTGTCATCGGCGGTACTATTTCACCGCAGCAGACTTTGAGCGCCCAAAACTCAAGACATGTTTATTCTACTTTCCTCACGTAGCTATCTGTGCTCCAAAGTACATTATTTTGTCAATAGTAAACGTGTAAAAGTGGAGGTAGAATGCTTCATAAATGTAAACGATGACATGAGCCTGATCAGAGGTATTCATGAGTCCAAGAAATTAGGAGATACGTGGAAATGATGAAGAAACACACAAAAGGCGTTTAGTTATTTACTTTTCTTCCGCATTACGTCCTTTGGCACACGGCATTATTGTACTGTATTGACGACTGGTAGAACACCGTCCGCTTACGCATCCGTACAAAAGACAGAGCAGAAGGCGTATATCAATGACCGTATCCAATATTTCTAACTATTAAGTACTTCATCAAAAGTAATATTTAAAATTTTATAAAATCATATATATATGTTGTACTAAGGCAAACGCAGTATGCAGTGACAACATCTGTGAAATGAAATAATTTTGTTCTCCGCCAGGAACTAATAATCCGCCTCGTCCTTTCTACGGCAACCAAACTGTACTATATTCCTACGTAGGTATTTAGCTTCATAACCACACACATACAAAACCTTCCACATTCTTGCGTACATGAACATGATGACCGGATGGAATCCATGCTCACGTGTTTGTGAGAATGTGAAACTTTCCATGACACCTTGTGGTTTTCTGTTTTAAAATAAATGATATAATCAATCTAATTATGGAATATATTACTAGATAAAATATAGGTGCGTGAATTTTGATTACGCACTGTATAATAGATTCATATAATCCCAGTCGCACTCAGTATAAGCATGATAGATAACAGACATAAGACATTGCAGACTTTAATTTCACTGGTTATACTTCTGCCTGCGTACATTGTACGCTGGCAGCGGAAGATGCGAAGCTTGTTAAATAGAGAAAGAGAATGCGTGTGAGAAAGGCTTAGTCGGGTGTGAAATAGTTTCTGTAGATTACCTGGGTTTCATCAAATCAACTCGAGGGAAATGATTGGAACATACGAGGAAATACATCTTCGATTTAGAATCGTGTGCATATGAAAGGGCTAGGACAAAGTCTACATTTTTACTAACGAAAAATCGAAAATGAATTCAATTCAAAGTCTACAAAAGGTAGTTCTTGTCGACGTGATTCCGTTTTACAGTCTAGTTTTTTGAGGTATTACTGAGCTGTCTACATCTATAGAAAAAGAAGGCAAGCTTTAGCTTTGGCAAAACTGATTGCCCTTGTTGCCTGCAAGCAGATTAAAATTGCGTAGTATTAAGTTATTAAGCCCGTACACGTTACGCATCTGAAGCTACTTACCTGTGTGTACTTTGTTTTGCTCCTTTTTCGTATTTTGATTCCTGGTTAATCCTGTCTGTCTTGTCAAAGAAAGTATTTAGCGTCGTATTAACGCTTCTTGCTATTTGCTATTGCCATTATACTCAAGCGCAATTATATATTTTTACCGTCTTTTATTAAGTAAGCTAAGAGTCCTGTGTAGACATATGTCCATTCCGCTGGCCTCAATACCACTGGATTGTCCTGTGACTCATTTACGTACAATAAGCCTCGGATTTGGTTGAACATGGTTAATTTTAACTAAGGAGGCATGTCTAGTTAAAGAAAACGTAATATAAAATACGTACCTGTACACACCGTACAAAAACCTGAGTATGAATCTCTAATTTCTGATCTTGTACTACACGAGAGAAAGAATAAGGGAAATAAAAAATGAGCTCGGCAGATTGATGAAACAGACGGACGTGCACATCTGTCTGGGCTTGTATGATTATGGCTCATTTTGATGGAGTCCGTTACGTGCATATGTTGGTAGGAAGTACATAGGCAGTTGTTGGTTACCTTACCTGACTGAGTGTGTAGTGAAATGAGAAACGATGATGGTAGATTTTACGCATTATGACTTTGACTTTGTGTAATTAAGCTCGGAAGTCGGAAGAAATCGCCAAATAACGGTCGGTCAGTTTTTTCCACTGCATTTCACAAAGAAAAATAGAAAAAGAAACGCTCTTATATTTTTCTAACGTCTAAATAAATAATATGAAAACATCAGTGTCTTCCGTAAGAACATTGTAACCATCTGTAGCAATTTGTTTAAAATTTAAACGTGCCTACAAGACAACTCAAAAAAATGAAAACTTGGTTCTTAAGCATTTCTCTTGCTTAACAAATGTACGGATGGAGCGAGTGGGCTTTTTATTATGTGTAGTATTATCATTGTTTATTTAACTCAGTTAGCAATGGAAATGCAAATTGCATTCAATATTGCTCCACGGGTTTCACATCATATAGTATTTTAGTTACGTTACAAATATTTTGTTAAGATTTTCTTAGGTACCGTAAGACGGGTGAGCATGTAACTAAGAATACGGGTTAGTATATGAATGCCTTAGCGTTTTAGTTTGCTGTGCTGGATCTGTTGTAATTTATTGTTTATTTGTATAATTGAGTCGTAAAATGTTCTACTCTCTCCTCACAGTGTCAATTTGACAATGCAGTGGTGGTTTAGTATCTTCGTTTTCACTCAACCTGCCCAAAAATTAAATAATCTGTTTGAATAGCGGCTAACACCTAGGAAATGTTTTTCGTCGCAATATACAGTCTTAGATTGTGTGCAAAAGAAACATTTAATTCAATACTGTTTCTCAGTCAAATGCGTACATGTTTCGATAGTTTACTTTTCGTACTATGTGGGATTAACGTAGTTGTTCATCAAGTGCTTTAGAGCTTTTTGGAGTTTTAGGGAAATAGTCTGCTATGATTGTTTGTTCTGTTTGTAATAAAAGTTCTCTAAAGTTATTCTGGAGATTATAAAAGTCTTGCAAATTAGTGTGTAAAACTGCCTGATTAGCCTTAAAGTTAAAACTTTTGCCCTGCCCTTGTATTTTTACGTCATAATATTCATTAGCTATCTGTATTTTGGCAGGTAGTGATTGCTGCGATCACAGGTTGGTCATTGTGAGTGGTTTTTGTAGGTTTACTATACATCCGACGAAATCAGACAATGCAGTGTGTTAGTGTTTCTGCCGCCATAGATGGAGAACCATAACTTATTATTATTATTTCCCTAAATCGAATTCCACTTGTCGTTGCGATATGACGAAACACTTTTAGCCGAGACAAGCGATTGTAAGTTGTTTATATTCAACTTTTATGGTTTGTACTCAATAATGAAAGGAAAGTACCTGCAAAACTATTTCCTATTCACTTGTTTCTGTCTGTAGCTACACACGTATCGGTATCCATATACATACTGCATACGTTTCTGTTGTTTATGGCACATTTTGCCCAGAACAAGCTTTTGTCGTGTGCAGGAAGGATGTTTTGCAGTGTCGAATTGGAGTTAACCAAGACCAAATACCAAAACTAAATTAGTGGGACAAGACAGACTTAAAAGACGTATTCAGGATTTGGACTACGTAGCGTGTAAATGGTCATCTTCACTTGATCATTGGGCAATCCACATTTGGATTCATACATAAATAAATACGAATAAACAGCTGAGCGGCTTAGTACTGGTTGCTTGGAGTTCACTATATGATTTATAATGCATAGGAAAGCTAACTAGTAAGCTGCTGTAATAGCTGTAAGCCTTCGTAAATCCTAATAATTATGTCAGTGTTCTCTGTATCGTTTGTGTCCTAGTAGTTTTACATGGCTCGTATTTATGCCGAAAAGAGCGACAACGTTATAATGTGTTTTACTGCATGCATTATAATTATGAAAGATCAAATTATAATGAGGAACAAAACGGTAGATTGACAGTCATCCGGACATACTGTGGACTGCTTACAGAGGACCAGATCGTTGGATTCGCTTGCATTAAATGCAAGCAAAATTTTTCATTAATATTTTGCTGGATGTTTTTGTCTGGTGGATAAGTATATCTGTAGATGCGTATTGTAGTTGATAAATTAAAAAATGTAAGGTCGTCAACCTAGAGATATTTAATTTGTAATTATTTAGTACAGAGCTGCGAGTTTGAACCAAATAGGAGGACGTGGCAGCGACAGGCAGACAGGCATTTATCATGCAACCAAAATGTCCCCTTCGTCTCAAATGCGTCTTCATGTCCAACTCAGACAGCATATGAGATACCTGAGTTGGAAATTAGGCGTCTGCGTGCTATTTGGTGGAGCAGGGGTATTGTTGGGTTTAAGTAAATACAAGTGTCATAAATGAAATGGCAAAAATTAAAAGGAGACAAACTTAATGAACTGAAACGGAGTCATAAAATGTTTTTTCAGCCTTCACATGTTCGTGTCGAGTTAAAACATGCGAATGAACGTGAATGGCTCATATTAATATGAAATGCTCCGTGAGAATTCACAAGTCAACACTGAGTTTTTTCAAATTTATTTTTCTGTCAAAGTTAACTAAAAGTCACTTGAGCTTACTTTGGTGTCAATTTGTGCGCATCAGACGTCATCGTAACTCATCATAAGTAGTCATAGCTTCCAAAGTTGAGTATGTACAACATGAAATGCTTCTTTAGTTATTGTTCTGTTTACGAATTAATTGCTTCTTTTGTGCTCTGCTCTGCTCCGTGTAGTGATTTACCTCTTTTACTTTCAATTCAGTGACAGAAGTACCTAGACACATATCGTTTGTCTCTTTCATTAAGTTTTATGTTTGATTCGAGTTATGAGAATGTTCTATGAACCGGTTGCTAAAATCAATAGCTTTAATTGCCATGATTGATAAATTGTGAGGTTTCTGAATGTAAGTAACGGTAACGAAACCGGTTGCACTGTTGAAATTAATGTCACTCCAGAGAATACGGCCAAGGAAATGCCGGCTGTATAGTATATTGATTACTCTTATATAATTTGTAATTCATTCTCTTTATGCGTATTTTTTTTCTCTTTGCAGGTGTTGGAATGATTCCAGTCAAGGAGTGCGTGAGATTGTTTACTAACACAATTTACGATTGTTTGTGAATACAGATTACATTTCCTTATTTCTACATGTCCTATTTGTGAAGTTGGGGTGCAGGTAAACGTAGACTTTATTGCAATTACTTGTGACACTTGAACTTATTTTTAGGAAACAAGGGGATCCTCTGACATGGAAATTAGTAGAAGAGCCGCCATTACCTCCCGTGGAGGAGGCATTTATAAGTAAATCCCATCTCGGAAACCGACATCATGGACGACCAGAGCACTTCAGTCACTCCAGGCATTCAGGCTCTGACTCTTCGTCACATTTTGATTCTCGACTCCTGGACTCACACGGAAGTGAGTCCAAAGTATTCATTGACACTACGGGCCAGTCTGGATTGGGATGCTGGTAATTTTATTTTTTAAATTTGGTTCGTTTAGGTAAAGTTTAAATCCTTAGTAGTCGAACCGAGACCTTCGGTCACAAGGTTAAGGCTCATGGAATTATTGCTTCTGGTTCAACGCTATTGTTTCAAATTTAGCACTCCTATTATATGATCCATTGTATCAGTACACTACAGATAACCCATGTAAACTTTTAATTGGCTATTTATGGCTAGCAGTATCTAGTTTGGAGCTCTTTACGTTGCAGATGTCGAGATGTCTTAAAAATTTTGATGAGCAAGGTGAATTACCAATTAAAGAAACTCGTGCGTCACGTTCACTTGCTCCAAATCATGTCCGTTCTTACTTAATGTTTGTATGCGGATGTATCTGTCAATGAAAATAGAGCAATAAGCACCTACAACTGAAAGTATTTATGCTATTTTCAGTTGTGCAGAGTCACTGCAGGGATGTAAAATAGTGTGAATTATGCTTAGCTGTAAATAAATCCGGCGAAATAGGTTGAGCATCAAAATATTAACGTTCATGTAGTGGTGTAGTGAAGACGGTAGTTTTATAGTTTTACTGTTATTTCTGCTAGACGTGCATGCCATGTACGAATTTATAAAACTATACTGTCCTTAATTGATACACACCTTTCTGTAGTACCGAGTACATGAGTTATTATTTTTATCATTGCTTCGAAAAATGATTTGGGAATTTATTGTGCAGAATGGAAGCACCATCCCAACTGCAACGAGGAAGAATACTGATTACTGATACATCCGAGCACGTTATCGCATACATTGTAGCAATTATTGGTAAATTGAACCAACATAACAGGATGATTTCTTCAGTATTTGAACAATGACCTGTCTTTCTGTTGTTGAAGGTTCTGATGGATGGATGGAAAAGATGTATGTTTAGTAGTTCACGTTATTTCCTAAATTATTTACGAACGTTGTGTGAAATTGAAATTAGCTGTAGTTCATCATGAATGCAAAATGCACTTTTACCCTCCCAGTCCTATTTGCGATGAATGGATCGGGAAGCTACATAATTGTTTGTATGCATAATTCAAATGTGGACTTGTATGCGTAGAGTGCATAATGTCTGTCTCAATCCTACATTGTTTGCGTATTATAGAATGTAGGAAGTACCTTGCAGACGTTGCAGAGTGTCGAGTGTTGATGCTACCAATATAATGCAATGGAAGAATGGCTTTGTGCCAAATTGGTTCATGTAGCAAGTTAATGAAGTTCAAAAATCCACAATCAAGGAATAAGGGAAAACAATTTACTGCAAAAATTACCCAGTCAGCAGAACATCATGCTGTCATAATAATCAGCACTTCAAAGATGTAGTGTGAGGTCTTACGATTGGAAGCTGCTGTGCAGAAGGAAAGAAAACATGCAGTTACACATTTTTCTGATAAGTAACTTTAGTTGTGCACATAGTGCATAGGCTCATCAAGGAGCAATCAGACTATATTTGCACAAGCTTTTCTTGGCACTGTGAAGTAGCATCTTCAACAGAGCTCCGTGCCACTTTTTAATTTTTGATTTGCATTAACTTAATTAGCAACTGATGTTCACACATAACTTCTGAAGTTCCGAAATGCGACCCAATAAATTCCAGTGTTTTTTAACAAAGCTGCAGGTCTTTCTTGGGATTTTTGGGTTAATCTAATCGTACAAAATAGTACAAATATAATATCCCTACAGTTTTCTTCCACAACGACGCCATATGAAAATATATAATGCCGATCATCTAAAAGTTGTCACCATTTTATTTCGCTAAGATCAGGTACTAGGTACTTACCCAGATACTTTCCAGGGGAGTACTTTTACATGTCGTTTCAAACATTTCCAGCTAATTACATTGAAGCCAGGAAATAATTGATATTGAGAATACCGTCGGTAATAGTACGCCCTCTCCTATTAGTACATCCCCCGTTTACCTCATTTTTCACTATTAGTACATCCAACCCAACCTCCTAATAATACACACCGTGTAATACTCGCTATTATTTAAAAGAGCCTCATGGTTTGCTATGCTAGTTTATTTTGTATGTTCGGAATCTACATAATATGCACATCTAAAATTCAACTATAATTTCGACGAAATTTACGCTACTGATGAAACTTCAGTCTAGTTGGACTGTGTAAGTTTTGTGGCACGCAAGGGAGACACTAAAGCTTGTATTAACTCCACGGGTCGCAAAAAGGCTACAAGGGCTGATTACTTTAAAATACCCCTTCCCTAATAGTACACCCCCTGTAGAGGTACACCCCCGTTGTCGATTAAATCTCCTTATTTTCATTCGTTCCAAAATCGTTGGTTCTTTCTTAGCCGCGGTCTTTCATACGGTGAAATACGGTATGTACCGTGTACCAAAGGAACATATCTGGAACGCAAGTCCGTTTGTAGTAGTTAACACTCCATCATGATAGATGGGTCTACGACTATTAAGATCGCATCATAATGATGTGTTCCAGATGGGCATTGGCAAACGATATGGAATTGTCATATGATGATCTATCTTAATGATGGGTTTCTAACTATCATGGTGAACTCACTTTGTCGTACAATGGGTTCCTAAAGGTTTTTGGTAGAGTGTACCTGTGCACAAGAAGTCGTGCGGCGTCATCAATCATCATGACACCGATATAGGATTGAACAGCAACTTTTCATTCTTTTTCTGGTTGCGTTCATCAATCATGGGGTATTATGTGGAGACGATTATTGCATAGAAATAGAAGGGCCCGTCCTGCGGACGGGGTGGGTTAATCGTCAAGTAGTTTAACGTTGTATTGACGGGCGGTTTGATCACCAGACGAGGGTACAAGGTGTATTATATATTCTACAAACCTTTTGATTGTAAACTACCACGGAGGCAGTTTTCAGAAAACAGTGTGGTTATTTGGGCTACTAATATCAGTCCCAGCCGCAATAATATATTTAGTTTGAATTGCTCCCTTTGCATTGCCAAAATTGAGGGAATCTACAAAAAAATCACCGATACTCTCAGATCGGAATCCAATAGAATGAGAACTTCTAGGCTGAAATATGCGCTATACGTTTTTCCTTTAATGTTTACTTACTACAATAAGTGCAACACGCAATATTTATATGAATCCGAAATACTAAATTTTTACTGTTAATAGACAAGTACTTACGTGCCAGCTGGAGTAAAGCGAAATGCTTATCCATATGATATAATTGAAATACTATGTTTGTCCCGAAACACAAGATGTTGGACTTGGTATCTGCCTTCGGTCATTTTAGTATGCTCCTAGTGTAGGTATTTTATATGCAGTACTTCAACAGTTTAAAAGAGGCAGTTTCTATCGTTTTGCCATCTCAATATTATTGTTGTCATTTGTGTACTACGATTGACGGTACGCAATCATTTGTAAAACGATGAGAACCTATGTACATGAGTAAATCCATTCAATATCGTAAGCGCAAATGCAATGTGTCACAACTGCATAATGCTAACAAATGGATCATTGGATAGACTTGGGACACATTGCATTTACACAGACGATAAGGATTCCGATAAGGAAGTACAGTCGTAGCCCCAGTTTCGTGGTCGTTGACTCGACATCTCGTCGTTTTTTGTGTCTAAATACTGAAAATACTTAATGGAAAATAAATTAAATCGAATCTTTCAAATGTTTCGTTCTATCCTTTGGGACAGCCCACTGAGCGGCCTTTAAACAGGATAGTTTATTTGGAAACGGCAAATAAAGTGTAAAAAAAGTAAAAGCAAACATGCTCTATTGCATTACGTAGCACAATTATTTTTTGAGGGACTAGTATTTCTGAGAAATAGTTAACGAGTACACACGAATTATGAAGGATCCTTTCATTGAATTGATTTACATTGAATATGCTGGGTTCAGGACGAATAATAGGCGAAGAGTGTTACACTCACAAAAGTAAGAATAAAGAAAGATGAGACATTGCATGTTTGAAAACAAAAGAAAAAGAACAAAAAAATTACAAATGATAAAAATAATGAAATGGCCAAAGATGGAGAATCGAAACGACAGAATTGCAGACATAGTGGCGTTGCCAGAGGGAAGGTTCGAGTAGGCCAGCCATTAAGGGTAAAAAGTGTATGTAGGTATATTGCAAGTGTAAACAAATTAGAAACTTGCAAGTAGGCCTGTAGCCCACGTGGCCTGCTCCTGGCTCTTATCTACGCTCCTGCTTATACTTGGACAGTCCGTTGTCACAGTTTTAAGTAATAATTCGTACACTTGCAAATAAAATAGCTATACATATACCAGTGCAGTGCGCATTTACAATATTCCCTATTACCCTGGGATGATGGCTCAAGGGACTGCGAATTGTAAAGAAGTGTGAAGATAGTTGTAGGTATTTAAAGCGCTATTAGGGATGATGTGCG
>JAQFZC010000720.1:0-42169 GCA_034695205.1 Dicyrtoma fusca | reverse complement strand
AAAGTAGTCAAAACTAGTAAATAACACTTTTTCAAAGTAGTCAAAACTAGTAAATAACACTTTTTCAAAGTAGTCAAAACTAGTAAAGTAAATATTTTTTCAAAACGGTCAAAACTAGTAAATAACAGTTTTGAACGGTCGAAAAACTAGAAATTACTATTTTCCAAAACATTCAAAACTAAGTATATTACCGTTTCGAAAAGGTTAATTAGCATTTTTAATTTTACGTGTGCATTTGTGCTTCATATTGTTGTGGATAGAATAAATAGAATTGGAAATTGGAAGCTGGAGAAAGACAAAAGTGTGTTAGGGTAGGGATTGTGGCTGAAGGTAAGGTGCTTACGTGATTGTGATTATGATTAATGATTAGTGTTGGAGATGCTTGGGTTGGGTTGCTCGAGCAGAGAGAATTTTCCCCCAACTTCCCTCTCTTCCCTTCTTCAATTTCCCTGTCAGCCCTCAGCTTCCTATTCCTCATGATAACGCTATTCCTGATCAATTCTATTGGGAGGAGGGATGAGAATATGAGACACGAGATTATTCCAAGAGCGAGCCTATTTTACTACAACACATTCTCAATCTGGGACAGTTCAACTATTACGCTGCAGTACACTACAAGAACATCAAATTATAATTTCGGACAGTATTTGACGGTTAACCATCTTTTTTTTTTACTTAAACTTTTCGAAACGGTAATATTTACTGTTTTACATGTTTTTAAAATTGGTTATTGTCAGTTTTGACCTTTTTGGAAATGTTAATTTCTAGTTTTGACCGTTTTGAAAAAATGTTATTTACTAGTTTTGACCTTTTTGAAAAAGTGTTATTTAGTAGTTTTGACCGTTTTGAAAAAGTGTTATTCACTAGTTTTGGCCTTTTTGAAAAAGTGTTTATTTACTAGTTTTGACCTTTTGAAAATGATAGTTACTGGTTTTGATGTGGTACTGATGTAGGTACTGGTTTTGAATGTTTTTGCAAAAGTTAATTTCTTGTTTTGACGTTTTTGAAAAAGGTAATTTGGAGAATAAAAATTTTTATCAAGGATTGTTTCCATGGTTTCCCAGGTGCAAAGAGGTTAATGAAAAACGAAGCTTTTTTTTTTACTATTTGACGCTATCTGAAAAGCTGCCCTAATAAGTCACTAATAAAAACGCTAGATGTAATATTTGCAAGGCCCCTTTTGAATACAAATGCATAGGTATGGAAGATGGAAGCATACTGAACAAATAGTAAATAGTGCAGATGCAATGAATTTTTAATAGGAAGTAAGTCGACAAGTCACAATGCTGCAGCACACATTACGCAATTATTACTCTCTGCGTAATGTGTTTTTAGTTTTAGTTCTTTCTTACTTTACCTATGCGGTGGGATGATGCTCGTGGGATTAGCTTACATCTTAATGATCTGCATCCATGGATAGGTTAAGTTGTAAAGATTGTTAATAGAGTCTAACGGTTTGGTTTACCTACTTCCTTCCCACGAACACTTCTTAAAGTATGAAGAGCATACTGACTAGTGACTAGCGAGATACCTATGAATGCAGCCTCCCAGGACTTGGTACATAAAATTTAGTTGAGGCATTAAGGGATTAATTAATATAGTATGGGATTTGTGTAGCAAAACGAGTTATGTAGGTTCAAATATTCAAAATGTTTATAATTATTATGTTTATTTGAAAATTACAGAGCTGGGTAGGATTTCAAAAGTTTAGCCTAAAGTATATATACCCCTGGATTGAGCTAAGTAGGTGCGTGGGCTTTTTAAATTTTGAAAATTTTATTTTACTTTACTTTACTTTACAGCCGAGCCCTAAGTTGGAAATAATTTTATTGCATGGGAAAGTTAACTTGAATGAACTTTACTCGTTTTGCCAAACAACGCTGGAAATGATCAACAGTAGAAAAAAAACTAGCTTGTCTTGAAAAACAACTACCACAATAATTAGGAAAGAAATGATAATAAAGTAGGTAAACTACGCTAATTATAATTTTATTACATAATTAATGTTTGTTGTAATAATTTAATTAGGTCCCCCCAAAAACTCCGCAGTACAATGATCTTTATTCGTATTTGTTTCTACTATAAAAAACATTTTAAAAACTTGTCATACTCATTGTACGTATTTACAATTTTACGCAATTCTATCCTCGATGGAGGACAGTAGTGTCAACTTTGTTATGCTCAAGTAAAGTTTGTCTTTCTCTCTTATATTCACTTATTTGCATTTGAGTCACGCAATGTCCATTTTCACTTGAACACTAAATCCAAACGGAGAATTAAAATTAAAACGTCTGCGTAGTCTTTGCACTCAAATTGTTATAGAACAATCTTTTTAGAACTGATCAAGACTCTTGAGTAATTTCTCCGCTTGATCCTCTCCATATGGATAAGTCTGAATGAATTCCTCCTGAATCTCACTCACGATCCTTGTGTATTTTTCTTTGAGAAAGGCGCAGATTTCATCTTGACTTTTCTTTCCATCGGGAGTCTCAATTTGATCATCAAGCGTGGTCAGTCTTACTGCTTCCTCCTTCAGTCTCTCAACAACGGGTTGGAGGAACGTCGACAGTGTTGGGTCCTTCACGATTAAAGAGCTTATAAATAATAATAATTATAAGATTATAAAATTAATAAAATATTTTACAAAAGTACAATATATTATTTAAGAGATTTTAAAACTAGTCAAACCGCCAGTCTATCAAAGAGCATTAAAACGGCCCATTTTTCAAAAACAAAACAGTTTTTTAAAAGCAATAAAACACATTAAATAGAGTATACTTTTTTTATGTATAAGTACATAAGTATTGCACTGTTTAAAAAACTATCAGCTCACTCAATCATTCCCCTGAGAAGACCCAGCTGCATAGACAAATTGAAGGCAAGTGCATATCCTTTATCAAAATTTTCCTGAAATCCTTCTTTCCTTCCTTGGTCAATCCCATCTCGGTAGCCCTCCTATAAATTAATTTAAAATTAATAAAAAATATTGACAAATAGAATCGTGAGTTTGCCTTCTGATGACACCGAAATCCAAAAATAAAAATGTACTAACAAGAAGGTAACAAAGCTACCCTTCACCTTGTAGATGCCATCGTGGACTTTTTGTGTCTCCTTATCCATCATGCTCGAGGAGCTGGGATTTTCTTCGTCACTTGACTCCATTCTGATTGGAAATGTCTCCCCTTTTTAAAGTCAATGATTGAGACGCTCAAAATTCACAAAATAAACGCGAGTCCTTCCTCAGACAATTTTTTTTAGATTGAATTCTGGAAATAATAGTATAATTATAAGTTAAGGACTGCTTATTGTTTATATTTTACTATTAAAAATAGCTGAATAAAATACTTCAGCAATGGGTCATCTGTATCGCATTAAACGGGCATTTCAAATTTCAAGTATTCCCAAATACTTACTCTTCTACTTCTATAAAAACAGAATGCCTTTCCAGTATTCTGAGTTTCTGCGTAATAATGTTACGAGATACATGTAGATAGCATCTTTTGCAATTTGCGACCATATTAATGTTTTTCAGCAACTTACTGGGTGGGTTTTGTCTTTATTTTTTCATAATTAGCCACCGCCATAACTCATAATCAGTTATTCCAAAAAGTAAAGCAAAAACTTAACACATGAGCTAAAAAAAAGGATCTGACTCACATTTTAAAAAATTATACGCACAGAAAAAAAGCAAGATGTAGTCCAATGAACGACGTAGTCGCCTACATAGTTGAATTGTTGAATTATTGAACTTGAATACATACCAACATACATAGGTATTACAAATATTGACACACCAACAAGTGACAATAAGGAAAAACGAAATAAAAAGGCGTTAAGTCAAATGAATAATGAATCATCCAACATATCAGTCAACAACAGAACTTAAATTTTTTGCAGTATTAATAAACCTAAACCAACGGCCTATGCTACTAACAGGCATTCAAATAATTAAAATACAGAATAGAGATAGAGCCTTTTGCACTAGCGAAGTTCCGACAAAACAAGCCACCGAATAGAAGAGAAAATAAACTGCAATCATCCAGAACCTAGATAAAAAAAAGGGCTAAACAGTGAACAGCTGACCTGCACCGCGTAGTATGTTTATAGTTGCAGATACATATAATTATAATTAGCGCATATTCGCAGTACTAAATTTAACTTGGTAACTTGCGCAGTCTATAATTCCAATCCAATGTACATAAGAACTCAATCCATCAGTTAGTTGTAATAAATAAAATATTAATTTAAGTTCCCAGTGTATATACAACTCACATACAACTACAGTCCCAAACACAAATCCAATAAAAGCCAATGTAATGTAACTATTTTTATCAGCAAGAGCAGCAGGACAGGATGGGTCCATCAGCAGTGACAGTGACAGTAGGCACACAATAATACTTTATCAGTACGCCAGATTTTGTATCAGTTGAATTCAAGTCGTAAAAAGTAAAAGTGCAAGAGCCTCAGTGACACCCGAACGGCGGTGAACACTTGGTTTGGTTGTACTAAGCCAAATTATTATTAATAATAAAAAACAATATTTCTTGTGAAATTAGTTGGCAGCTATTTCAGTCAGATCAAATATCCAATCTGTGTACTAGGGATCTAACAACCTCACTAATCGTAAGACATGACACTATTTACTACTATTTTATTATTTTTATTAATAATAACCTTTACTCGGTTACAATTAAGCAATTTCATTAATAATCTATACCCGTATTAACACCATCAAAGTTGCAAGTAATTCCGTTTGATTAAGGCGTCATAATATTTTGTATGTAAACTGAAAAAATTACTTGGACACATTTTTTACGAGCATTTATACAACTTCACACCAAAATACATATGCAATTATTAAAATAGCGGAATTTAAATTTATAATTAAAAATACTTTTTAGTAGTTTTAACATGTAATTATTATTAAGAATTAAACAAAGACTATATTTTTATAGCCTGTGAATGAAACAATAAAATTAATCTTGATTTTAGAATAAGAGCTGTCCTCTCAAAATGCCGCATTATGGGCCCCTCCGAGTGACCAGTGTACTCACTCTCACTTTCACTCTTGGTCTCGTCCTTTTACTCTTGAGCAGTGAAACAAAATCTCGACTTGTCACCCGAAAAGAACACAACCACTTTCACCAGCAGATTAAAAACTATATTCAAAATACAGACACCCAAAATGCTAATGACATCCGAGAAAATACCAAGGAAGGACAGACTGAGTCGGATTCAGAATTTGAGCAACTTTACAAACTTGTTCAGTACCAACCACGTCATGTTCATCTCGCTTACGGAGGTCAGTGTCACAATCATACATTGTTTTTGGACAAAAATCAAATTATTTTATGTATTTTACTTGGACTCATTTCATTCAATTCAACATTGCTTCCACCAAAAAAAAAGAACTCAGAAATTGCTATTAACAATTAAACCAGTGATGAGTACCTTTTTGATATATTTTGCCATTACACTCGATTGAATTATGTTTGTTTATGAAAACTAGATAATCCTTTTGACATCGTGGTGACATGGAGCACAATCGATGATCCACAAGGAAGTTTCGTGGAATTCGGGGTAAAAACTATCGCTGAGAATAAAGCTAATGGAACCACGACGCTCTTTACCGAGAAGGGACACAAACAGCTTAAACAATACATTCACCGGGTCACCCTCACAAATCTGGAGCCTGGACAATTTTACGGTAATTATAGTACAACGCATGTGTATACGCCTATCTGAGAAAGTTTAACCTATTCGAAACTGGGGAACCACGGAAAGAATGCTTTACAAAAAAGAGTAATTCCATAAATGTACTCTCTCAAAACTGTCAAAACTAGTAAATGACACTTTTTCAAAACAGTCAAAACTAGTAAATAATAACACTTTTTTAAAAATCGTCAAAACTAGTAAACAACACTTTTCAAAAAGGTCAAATCTAGTAAATAACACTTTTTCAAAACGGTCAAAATTAGTAAATAACACTTTTTCAAAACGGTCAAAACTAGTAAATAACACTTTTTCAAAACGGTCAAAATTAGTAAATAACACTTTTTCAAAACGGTCAAAACTAGTAAATAACACTTTCAAAACGGTCAAAATTAGTAAATAACACCTTGAAAAGGTCAAAAAGCTAGAAATTACCGTTTTCAAAATGTTCATAACGAGAAATCACTATTTTCAAAAACATGCAAAACTAAATGTATTACCGTTTCGAAAAGGTTAATCTGTGTATTCTAAGCAAAATTAATTTAAAACTAATTCATTACACAGTTTACCACTGTGGAACGGACAAAGGCTGGTCTCCTCTGTTTTTCTTTACTGCCATGAGAAACGGGACGGACTGGTCCCCGCATCTGGCCGTTTACGGAGATTTAGGAGCCGAAAATGCTCCGTCACTCACACAGCTACAGAAGGAAGTTCAGAACGGTGTCTATGATGCTATTCTACACGTCGGAGATTTTGCTTACAATATGGAGACCGTAAGGAACTTTTTTAATGCTTACAAAGTTACTATCTGCCTTCAAAATGACACACAGAATTAATTCCAACTTTAATAGGATGATGGGTTGGTGGGGGACGTATTTATGGACGACATTGAGCCCATTGCAGCTTACATTCCTTATATGACCACTGCGGGGAACCATGAGAGTGACCAGTAAAACATTTTTTTTTATTTTTATTTACAAACCCTTTTGCAAGTTATAAAAATATAATGTTTTAAAAACTAATTATATAATTAATTTAATGTGTTGAAATAGTCTAAAATAAAATGTAATTCCCCTCTGTAGCAACTTTACACAGTACAAGAACCGCTTCTCGATGCCAGGGCCCTACGAATCCATGTTTTACAGTTGGAACATGGGTCCTATT
Source organism: Dicyrtoma fusca (assembly GCA_034695205.1). Taxonomy (NCBI): domain Eukaryota; kingdom Metazoa; phylum Arthropoda; class Collembola; order Symphypleona; family Dicyrtomidae; genus Dicyrtoma; species Dicyrtoma fusca. The sequence goes on along the minus strand of JAQFZC010000720.1, from coordinate 35,293 downwards.
CATTTTGTGAGCGTCGCCTCGGAATTCTACTACTATCTCAATTACGGCATGAAACAAATTTCAAAACAGTTCCAATGGCTCCAGAATGACCTCGAGGTCAGTTATTTTAAATTCACACTTACTCTCTCTACACGTTTGTGAAAATATAGAAGCCAGTCTACAAATTAATTAAATAGCATAGCATAAGTAATTTGATTAGGTGTGGAATTTATTTTTTCTAACTTTAAAAGTTACTATTATGATATAATGTTAATCTCAACGAATATTTTAGGAGGCAAACAAACCCGAGAATCGGGAGAAAAGACCTTGGATTATTGTCTACGCTCATCGACCAATGTACTGCACAAATGATAATCATGAGTGTCTCACGAATGAAAGTAAACTTCGCATCGGCATTCCTTTACTTCATATGTACGCCACTTTATTTACTATCAATTTATTTAGATTTTAATTTTGCAGAATCTTAAAGTAATTAGTTTTAATTCAACGTCTGGGACCTAACCAAGGACTACATTTCTTCTGATTTTTGTACAGATTCGGCTTGGAGGACCTACTAATCGAAAATGGAGTTGACTTGGCCATATGGGCCCACGAACATTCTTACGAGAGACTTTTTCCACTGTACAATCGAACCGTTTACAATGGAAGCTTGGAGGAACCTTACACAAATCCGAAGGGACTCACACATATTATCACTGGATCTGCTGTAAGACAATAGCAAAGTAGGCCTTTGAAAAATATATTTTGTTTTGAAGTTTATTTTTGTATCTGAATGTTTTTTGGAATGTGTAATATACAGGGATGCGACAGTCGTCATGATCCATTTACGAAAAATATGCCACCATGGTCTGCCTACAGAACTGTTGATTATGGTTACAGTCGAATGAAAGCCATTAACTTCACGCATCTGCACTACGAACAAGTCTCCATCGACAAGGTAATTAAATTCTAACACTTTAACTTTTTATTTTATGAAAACTATATTCAACAATTCAACATAAATCCATTGAGTAGGCCGTAATAAAATAAACCAGCTTAAAAATTTAATCACATATTTAATCAACTTTTGTAGGGTGGACAAGTAGTTGACTCCTTTACGCTGATTCGAGAGCAACACAAACCTTATGGGCCTTTCTCGACTACCTAATTAATTTTGGAAATTGAAATCGGTCGTCCAAAAGTTCCTTTTTTTTTAAACTTCCCTTAATCCTTAAATCCATCAAAAAAAAGGACAAAAGCGAAGATTTTTTCTACTTTCTGGATATTGTATTAATAATCAACCAAAGCATCTAATATTACTTAATAATAATTAATAAGAAAGGTAATAGCGGTGGCCAATAGGAAAACATGCACGACTGACAACTAGTATGCAAGTTTTTTAAACCATAATTTAGAATGGCATGTTACATACTGTTCAGTAGTGTAGAATGTAACATAACCGCCTACTTGTCACAACTAATGAAATGAACAAGCTGTTTCCTGTAATAATATTACTTACGTTTGATTTTTTAAAAGTAATATCAAATATACCTACCCTGATTGCAAATTGACAAAATTAAAGTTGATCTTAATCTTGATGCAAGTCATTCTTGCCAGCTACTACTTACTTTAAAAATGTCTTTCCCACATACACATTTGATATCTAATTCACTTTCAATAAAGACTGGACGCGCATAAAACCGCTGGAATTACAGGTCGATCATCTCTTACGCATTTTGTTTTCAATATAAGAACAACTTGAAGTTAGTAGACAGGTTGAAATAATACTACAATGTTTGAGCTCCGATGACTTACCAAAAATGAAGAAAAGAATGCTCAAAACAGTTAATTACAAATTGTTATACAAACTCAACAAGGGACATGTCTGAATACCGAAGTTATGTTAGGACACCACATATGACACATATTATGTATGAGTCACGTAATGGCAAAAAATGAATTAACACCCGGCTTAGAGCACAAAAACGTTAAGAAAAATTAGCACGGACTACAAAATATAGAAGGAGGGGCAATAATAAATAGGTAACTTGCTTCTATGTAGTATTTTCAGCAGGAACGAAATACCTACTTCAATAAAGATAATTCCTACCAATACCTACAACATACAACCTATCCAACGCAAACCTAAAAGCCCTATTTTTGGGCTAAACTAATTGTAAGCAGAAATTGCCATTCCATTCACCTGTGTCTTGTATGTACAATTATAACCGAACTGATTAAAATCCCGATCACGATCACCGACCGATAATAATAACAGTAATAAAACTTACTATGTATTAGCAATGTATACTACACACAAGAAAGACACAAAACAACTACAAATAACAAAACAATATCCAAAATCCAGTCATCATAGAATTAAGTACATTAACATTAGTTACATCATCATTATCACCAATCGTAATAATGAGTAATTCCACTGCCTAATCATAACCAAAATCAACCCATATGAAATTAAATACCAGACCACTACTGACTACTACAGAGAAAAATTTAACAGTCTCCTTGAATGATGAATCTCTGTAAAACGTGTATGGTGTAAGTAAGTAATATTGAATCCAAATAAAATTAACAAATTAATGTGACTGTCAAGAGCCACGAATGTCAACTGTTGACTGCCCACCATCAGTGAATTTTGTCCTTTGCGCTTTGGACTTCCTCATCCAGTAATATTTATCAATAGTTATAATTACTTAACCTAAATTGTACTTGTTAGGTATCAGTCATTTATTTACTTGTTTACATTATGAGCGTCCTTAACTGTCAACTGTAAATAAGTGCTGCAGCCTATCAAACTCGAAACAGTAAATTAATTCAATCTCCATCAAAGACCTTTTTGTGTGTCATGTCAATACCTAGATACATTAATTTAAAGGTCCGGGTCAGTCATTTGATATTTATTTTGTTACTGTCTGAAGTACATAGGGCAGGCGGGCAGGGCTGATGTAATAACAACCAACAAAAATAATACGATTTTATAAAATCTATAATAATAAGTTCAATGTTCAATACTAATTTTAAGATGTCTGGAGGCAAAAAAAATACCTTGAAGGTCCAAAATTAGAATGACCTGGTCAGTGTCACGTCACAACTGTTGACTGTCACAGCCACAAGTCACAATTATTACAAAAATCCGAGAAATGACACGATTACACAGAACACCGACCGAAACAGTTGGCCATTAGATTGAGGCTCATTGAGGACGATTTGAAATTAAGATTGCCGTCTTTCCGTTCAAATAAACGCATGCGTTTCTCTCCGCCCAACTGAAGGCCTAAAAGGTGTCAAATGACTCTGAGTCACACTGCCGCGTACCGTCGAAACGGATGCCCGGAACCTCTTGTGGGCGGAGCCCCCCTGCGTCGGTGGAGCCAAGCCCCGCCCCCCGCGTCCAAACTAAAGACGGGTCGACGGTATGTTTTCCTACGGTTTGCGTTGACATTGATGCAGCGAACGACAGGCGAAGAGAGAAGGCAGGGAAGGCAACGTCAAGTAACAGAAACAGAGCCGACTTTTTACGTTCTTGAACATTGAAATGTTGAAATTGAAATCCCATTTAAATCCCTCGGGCCTCTAACTCACAAACCTCCTAAACTGGAATTCTCCATTCGCTTCTAACTGTCCTTAATTGTTAATTAACTATAATTAAACATTAAAGCACTCAACAACTTTTCCAAGTTTAGTTTCCAAGTAATTAATTGTAGTGTTTTCTGTAATTGTGAACACCTTTATTGTCCTGCAGAATCCGGAAAAGGTAAAGTCAAAAGTTCAAAGTTGGTTTTTGGGTTCTTTCTGTGTTTGTTGTTTCTGTGTATTTGTTTTGCTTGTCATCAATTCGTCATTGTCAGTTCTGGGTTCTGAATTCTAAAGGTACTCAGTCAAAAAGTAGGTAAGCGAATTACAAATTGCATTTTATTAGTGGTTAGTTAAGATTTAATTCGTAATCTTCTTCCTTTGCTTCGTTCGTGAATGGTTGATGGTGAAGGTTGAAGGTGTTGAGAGTCTTGAGAGGATTTAATTAGCATTTTACACTTTAATTGGTCGTCAACATTCACAGTCATCAACAGTCATTCGGTGGTAGTACATATGACATTGTTTTTGATATTAGATGTTAGAGTGATATTGAAGATGGAATTAATGTTGAATGTTGGTTTGAAGCTTAAAATTGTTAACGCATAGTTCATAGTTGAAATTGACATTCAAAATTGTATGAGTATCGTAAACTCGTGCAATTGATTTGATGTTTGTCATTTGTGACAAGTTCTTTTTTGTATTTTATATTTAAGCATTTTTAGTGTTCACCCTTGGCCATTTGATAAGTCGATAAATTAATTATTGGTATTTGAGTTTTAAGCGAAGCTTCTTCAAGATTTGCACAATGGGATTGTGTTTTGCAGTCATTTAGTCATGTTACTGATGTCACATTTAACATGCGGTGTTGAATTTGTGTGGGTTAACAGTTAATCATGAATTTCAAACGGATTTTATTGTCTTTTTGTCCAAAATTTGACATGAGATAGTAGTTGGTGTTGGTAGTATGGTCAATGGTTCATGGTATGGGGAAGTTAGTTATCAGATGTCAGAGTTAAAGCGTACATTTACATGGTAGTAGGTGACAGGCAGCTGTGTAATTTCTACTTCATGAATTAATAAGGCTATGTATTTGGAACTCATCGTCAGTTATCACGTCACACGATTGACGGTACGATGCAGGTAGTACAGACATTCAGCAGTAGTGTAACTGATATGTGATTAATCAAATTTAAAATTATCTTTGTAGTTTCCTTCTACATCTATCATCTTCAATCTATGAGAATTCGTTGATACTGCTGAGTACGGTAGTTTGTCGCTATCACTTTTAGTAACATTTATTTCCGGAATGCTAATCGGAGTGTGTATTTATATTTTCTTTCAGATTCAGAGTCAGGAAGTTCGTGTTGTGTTATGTATAAACAAAAACAATCGAGGCGGCCCAGCGTACTCTTGCAACTTAACTCATAACTGCGTCGACTGTTGGCTGTTGGCTCAAGTCAAGTTTAAAGCTTAACATTCGCCAGCTTTGAACAGGAATAAGTTGACAGTGGAACAAATGTCAAAAAGAATTCATAAGTTCTGATTTAATTAACAAACGAAGGTTTAAAGTTTGAAGTCGTTTCGTCACATTGATTTACCAATACTTTATTTGAGTTTTAATCATTTTGTTGTACTTCAATAATCTGCTGCTATCTTTCATTCATTCAGCATCTGTAAGTAAGGTAAGTTGAAGGTCATTTTTAAAGACGGGCTATTCTATTAATTATTCTATTGTTATTCAGTTTCACAGTTCGTTAACAATTATGAATATTTATTATGCAGCTAAATAGTTTTTTTTTAAAAATTTGTAATTCAAAAACGGTAGACAGTGTATTGCGAGTGTGATTTTAGACTGATTTGATTAGTTTAATTGGTTTTGTATGGACTGCTGAAATTCCCTTAAGAACCGATTGTAGATGTCAGTCGAGTGATGTATTTCTTGTAGTCAGATCAGAGATATTATTATTTTTAATTTAAATTTTTTAAGTTTGTGAACGTTCGTTTACAATTTTATTTCCTAGTTATATTATTAGGCTTTGTTTACCATTCCTTCGTTGTCTGTTTAATGTGGAGTGATTGTTATGTAGGGTGACATCGAATCATTTAACATGCAGTTGAGAACAACAATTATTAGATAGTGTTTTTCATCTTTGTTCGTTGCTTAAAACTAAATGAAGTGTGGTCGGTTGGTGTCTGGTGTCTAGTGGAATTTAGTTATTAATTAACTAGTTAATGGGAGAATAACGAGTCGCACCTTTAATTTTCAATGCCAAATGTGAATGACATTCGTATCAGTATCAGTGATATTGCGATAAGCTAAAAGTGTAATACAACTGAATATTTAAAATCCGATGTTAGGTTGTGGCTGGCTGGTGGTTTTATTTGTTTTCAGAACAACAGCGTATCGTTAGTTCTTTATTATTTTTTTTAAATTTTATTTTTTATAAATACTGCTGGGCCCACAAATCAGGCTAACAAAAACCAAGTTTGAAGACCCTTTGATACGTATTGGATCTAACTGTATGCGACTTCGACTTCGAGTACTAATATGGATCTGAGTGTTTGAAATTACTACTCGAATATTGGTACATGAAAAAGGAATTTGTGAAAGAGTTTCATTGAGTGGAGCCAATCGCCTACTAGTGGACTTACTATAAGAATATTTCTTCTTTTCTCTACCAATATTTTATGTTCGGTGTTTATGCCCGACGTTGAGAAGTCAACGAACGTCTTTTTGTTATTGAAAAATATTGATATTGTGTGAAAAACAGGAGAAAATTATAATTTGTTTTTTAAAAACCCGTACAGAACTTAAATTGGCCAGAATATTCCATTCAGTTTCAGTTTTAAAATAATATCAATTTTCTAAACGGCCGTCCTCCTCAACGCTCCACTTTTAAAAACCGAATTTGCTTGATAGTTGGATTAAATTTAAAGCGTTTCTAATCGTTTGTAATTAATTTCTTAATTTAATAGTAAGAAGTAGTGTTCACAACTTCTAAGTTTGTTTGTTAAGGGATATCATGTAGTAAGAGTAGTAGTAAAAATTAAATGTTTAGTATGTATACTAAATTGACCCCTTCCCTTTGACTCGTTCAGTGTCCTTGGTGTTCATAATGAAAAAGTATATAATAACTATTGTGATTAGTCTGCAAGTGAAAAAGTATAGGGAAAAATTGTTTATTAAGACGGATGGGTTTAAAAGTTCCTGTGTTTCGAAATTTAAGATCCTTCATCAATTTAGACAGCTGTACGAGCTGTTTAGTCTAGCTTTTGTTAGACATATTATGATTTATGACAGTTATTAAAAATGTTTTGCAAGTATCGTTATTTACCTTAATAAATATATATTTATTTACTGCACTTTACAGAGAGACGCTTGCTGTTGGTGAAGCTTAGTTGAATTCGATCTAGAAATGGAGGGTGTACCACGGATTCCAATGCTAGGCTTCCCTTTGAAGCGCAGTGCTGATGTTCCAGATTTTAAGTCAAAGATTAAAAGAGTAAGCATTGCAGTTATGTATGGAGATACTTCAGAACTTTTTGAATATGACTTAGTTTGGTTCTTGTTTCTTCATTTAGTTTATTGGTCATCATTACAATGAAGACCCGGAAGCTTACAATCAAGAAATTGCAAGTTTAGAATCATTACGGTCCAGTAGTATTCATGTGTCCAGAGATTTCACTGGTTGTGCAACCCTCAAGAAATATTTTTGTCAACTCAACTTTCTCAAAAGTCGTTTTCCATTTCACGAGGGCAGTCAAATTGCGACGTCTTTTTCCTGGTAAAAGCACAGTAGCTCACATTCAGCATAAGTTATTCTTTGTCTTTATTTCAAAGTAAATCGAAATTAGTATTAAGTGAAATTTTTTGTTGATCTAGGTACGATATCTACTCGGATTCAGTTCATGGGTGGAAGGATATCGATTTTGAAATGGCTTGCATTCTGTACAATATTGGCGCGCTTCATTCAGAATTAGGAACTAAAGACGCGCGCGTCAATGCAGATAGCATGAAGGTAACATTTTAAACCCGGAATAATTATTACTCATGACAAGCAATTAAGTTAATTTGGTCAGCATCTGTTAGTCGGGGGTGCTACGTATGTTGTCTAATAATATAATGAAAAATCTCTAAATTCCAGACTTCGTGCACACACTTCCAGTGTGCAGCTTGGGCCTTTCAACATTTGAAGAATGACTATCATAAATTCTTCTCGCCCGATTTATCTTCAGATATACTGAGTATAATGAATAATATTTGTCTTGCTCAAGCTCAAGAGTGTATTTTGGAGAAAAGTCTGATTGACAATCGTAAATCAGCTATTACAGCTAAAGTCTCTTTGCAAATTGTCGAATATTACCAACAGACATTAAAAACTATTGATTCCGTGCTTAAGAAATCATCTCCTGGCCATAGTGAGAAAGTTCTTAAAGCTGTTAAGGTAATTACGTATTTAATTTCAAATGGTCTTAAGTAAATAATTAACTGAAATTAATTACTTAATTTTCCTGAATATCCTTCCAGTTTTATTCTCCGTGTGCAGATATTTATAATTTGTTTGCCTCTTAGAAATGGCGAGAACTTGTGGAAGTTAAAGTTCATTATTACGGGTGCCTATCCTACCTATATCGTGGCCTTCATTCGGAAGAGCAGCCTAAATATGGGGAGCGTATCACATTTTTCAAAGCCGGTGTAGAGAAGTTGAATGAAGCTATTAAATGCGCTAAGAATATGGATAAAAATGATGCATCTGTAAGTTATAAACAGAATTTTATAATTGCTTTTTATTTTTTTCTAATCAGTTTTTGCTTCTCTAGTAGAAGTTGACCAGTCTATTAATGTAATGGATTTCTTCCATGTTCTGTGATGTAGGCGGTCACCGAAACTTTAAACTTTACGACGGACGTGATTGGAACTAAATTATCCTCGTCGGAAAAAGATAACGAATTTGTTTATCATGAAAAAGTGCCTGAGCTAGATGCGGTGGAAGGGGACTTTAAGGGAGTTTCCCTAGTTAAAGGAATTCCATTTAAATTCGACGATCCCGAAATATCTGGACCTGATATTTTTGCAAGACTTGTTCCTATTGAAGCCCACGAAGCTTCATCTCTCTACAGGTTCAGTCTAGTTCAATTCTAATTAAATAAAATATGTATTTACATTAATAACTTTAGTTTAATTTTTGTTATTCAATTTTGTAATTGCTTCTGTGTAATAAATTAATAATAATAATCATTATTGTGGTACATTTTATTTTATACTTTTATTCCAGTGAGGAAAAAGCCAAGATTTTAAGAACTTATTCAGGAAAAATGGAAGAAAAAACTGAGGCTTTGGATCGCTTTCTCTTAGCAATGCAACTGGATCAGTTGGATATCCACAACGAAGAAAATAAAATTCCTCAGGTGAATGTCCAATTATCATAACTACTGTTATTTTACATCACATACAAAATTACAATTCACTTAGTTTTAAATTGACATTAATTGACTAGTTACTAATTTTATAGTCAACCCATGTCCATTCATAATGTGTTTATGTTTAGGAATTGGTTGACTGTTGTGCTGCCTTAAGTGTGAATCCCGAAGCAGTGAAAAAACTAGCAGCTCTGATGTCAAAATTATCCGGAATGTTTCATGATGTTGAGCATAACCTTAAAGAAATTAGTGATATTTTAAAAACTGAAGAAACTCAAGAGAAAGAATTCCAAGAAATAGTTGGTAAAAGACCGCCAAATAATCTTTTAACAGAATTATCGCGTGAAGTTAAAAAGTACCAGCATGCTCACACGGTTGCCTCTGAATCGAATCAAACTCTGCATGAAGCTATGCGTGTACATGTTGTCAATCTTCAAATTCTTATGAAACCATTCCCCGAGGTTTTGAAAAATATTCCTTCTATTTCTGACGTTGGTAAGAATAAGAATAGTTAAGACTTTCTAATTTTATTTACATTTACCTAAGTGTGCCATGCTTACAATAGTTGAGACCTGAAACTAATTTGGAAATATCTTAATTCAATTCGTAGAAGAAAAGGACGATCAAGCAATTAATGAAATGAGGCGGCTTCGAGATAAAATTGAAGAGATGCGTCAACAAAGAGAGACCCTTTTTAATCAGTTGCGTGAGTCGATCATGAATGATGACATTACGAAATCATTGGTTGTTAAACAGGATCAAGATCTCCAATCTGTTTTTGACGAGGAACTCAAAAAGCATGAGAAAATTGTAAGTTTTCAAAAATGAAATTAAGCCCTATACAATCGGTAGCGAAAAGAAAGATTCACGTTTATGTAAATCTTTTCCCTACTTTTTATAGCTTTTATGTTATGTCTAAATTGATTTACTACATACGTTTGTTTTCAGACTAATATTCTGGATCAAAATCTTGTTGCTCAAGATAACATCTTGCGAGCGGTGACGGAAGCAAATGCGGCGTATGCCACAACTCGTAAATCTACGGAAGACATGGTGAAGAAGCGTAATCAAGTAATTCAAGCTCTACTGGGCTCGTATGATGCCTATAATGAACTTCTTATTAAATGTACGCAAGGAGTAGAATTTTACACGAAGTTAGATACTAACGTCACGAAGCTACTTCAGCGGGTTCGTAGTGCCTGTAAAGTTCAAGAAGAAGAACGGGAAGAACGAACGAATTCTATTCTGAAGAAATCTAGCAATGTCTCTCCTTCGTTGTCAGGGCAAGGTCAACCATCCGCTGCCCATTCTTCCCATTCGAGTCAACTCTCAAACCCAAATCAAAGTTCTCGTAATGTTGCAGGGTCAGAGTTGAATCCCTCTTTGTCATATAACAATTATGATACGAACGTGTCTGCTACGTCCATGTCAATTCCTTATGGAACTTACTCTGCTAGTCATGATATGTCCAAACAAGATCATACCAGTGATAACACAGCCCTTCAACAGCAATATGAGAAAAACCTAGCCTTACAACAACAGTATGAGAAGAATCTTGCGCTCCAGCAAGAATATGAAAAACTAGCAAAGTTACAGCAGCAGATTGCCAAAGGGTCATCCTTACAGTATGCCGCGAACAATTACAATACAACACAGCAGTATCCAAGTCCCATTGCCTCCCCAGCTGATACTACCTCGGCCAACCAGAGCAACCAGAGTTACCATCATTCAAATGCCTATCCTAGTTCTGGGCAGTACGGTTTGGGAAATACATCTAATGCTGCTAGTACTTCATCCATGGCCTCATATTACGGACATGGACAACAAGCATCGTCATCGTCGTCTACTGGACTTCCTTCTTCTGCTGCAGGTGGGCAGGGATCTGCAGCCCCTTACAACCCTGATGGCTTAAGAAGCCAAAACCAAGTGTATCCTCCAGCGTCTTCCCCGGCTCCGCATCCAAACCTCAGTGCCAGTGTACATCCTCAATACATACCGAATCCCATGTCCATGTCCCAACATGCCAGCGGAATTTCGAGTTCAATTTTCAGCCAGCCTTACATGTCAACCCCTACTGGTCTGAGCAACTCCCAAACTTACGTCACCAATTCTTCCGGTGGTTATCCGTACTCTAGCCATTCAACAGCACCAGTGGAAGAAGCGCCCAGTAGTTCTGTAAATCCCAGTGCCAACATGTATGGCCCAAGTATGCCAACCCAACCCCAGCAACAGCAACCTCATGCTCAGCCCCAGCAGCAACAACAACAGCAACCTCTTGGTCAGCCGCAGCAGCAACAACAACAACAGCCTCATTCTCAGCCACAGCAGCAGCAGCAACCTCAGGCTCAACCACAGCAGCAACAACAACAGCAACCTCATTTGCAGGCCCAACCACAACAGCAGCAGCCGCAGTATGCGAATCCATCAGCAGTGAATCCGTACAGTCAGTATAGTCAAAGTCAGAGTAATAACCCTCTACTCCAGCAATACAGTCAGCAGTACGGGGGTTACATGGGGCAAACCCCCACGTCCAATACTACTGATCAACAGCAGCAGCAGTACGGGTCCTATCCGATTCTTCAACAGCAACAGGCGTACGGTAATCTATCCGCATCAGCTGACATGCAGTCTCCTGCACCTTTACAGGGTCAGATAGCGTATGGACATACAGTATCTAGTCAACCCTATGAATATGAATCTTCAGGATATGCGTCAATGGTGTCTCATCAGGCTCCAGCTATGTATAACCCGTACTTAGCCAGCACTTCAACAGATCAACAGCAATACAGTGCAGGAACAATTTCAAACCCTGCAATCGCGCCTGGAGTTGCCACAGCGTGGTATGGATCTAATTCAGCTACACAGAATTATCAAGTCAACTATCCCTACACTGCTACCCACAACAACCAGAATCAACAAATCAATCAGAATCCCAATGCGGGCGGCTACATTAATACTTACTATGGGAATGGGCAGCCAACTGGACATGGGCAGGGACAAACTCCAACGGCAGTAGCAACAGTGTATCCGGATCAGAATTCATACATGCAGCGCCAGCATCAGCAGTACCATCCAGCCACACCGTCCATGGAAACAATTTATGCGAATCAACCGAAAGTGGCAGAAACGTCTAGCCAACAGAGCAATGTGAGTCAGGTCAGTCAAGTGGAAGTCAGTGTTGTGAGCAATAATTCGTTAGCATCTGCAAACACAAATCCAAACCCAAACCAAGGTCACACTTCAGGTTTGGCTCCGACTGGTCAAAATCCTCCTTCCAAGCCGTCTTTGAGTAATATCGATCTACTTGCCGGTGTGGACCTCACGCTTCCACAACCAACACTTCAACCTTTCACCTCTTCGATTTCTAACTCTACAGGCTCACAACTGGAGAATCTCATTAACTCCAGCTTTGTACAGCCTTCACTGTCAGCTTCAGATTCAAATGATCAACAACAACAGCTACAGCAACCTGCCGACAATCATTTGGTAGGACTCCGCTATTAGTTTTTACACCAACATTTCAAACTTTAAAAAAACATTAAAAGAAAAAAAAAGGATTAAAAAGTAAAAAATACTAAAAAAAATGTGTGTAAAATATACAGAGCCATAGTTTGCCATTGTTGAAGAAATCAAGTGTAAATGAAACTCGAAAACCCGCCATTGTTGACCATTTGTCCGAGCCAAGTGCACTTGACAAGTTTACAAAAGACGTTGAAAATCTTGAACATACTGTTGAAGGATTCTATAAAAAGAGCTTGAATGGGCCCACTAATCTGGATAATAAATGGAAAGAAGTTATGGACATTCAGGTAAGAAGGGTTGATTATTTTAAACTCGTTCGTATAACTCTTGAACTGTTTTTAATTAAATTTAGTACTTTTATTTATTAGTTACAGCAGATAGCTTAGTAAGATTGGATTTTTGTTTGTTGAAATTTTTATAGAATGCGGCTAGTATAAAGATGAGTATTTCAGTGGCCCGGTGCTACCCAATGAAGAATCGCTACCCGGACATTCTTCCACATGACCAGACAAGAGTACCTTTGCCCTGTACGAAGGATGACTACATCAATGCATCTTTTGTTCGTGATATTTCCACTTGTTCTATCCCATACATTGCCACGCAAGCTCCGCTTCCTGTCACTTTTTCGGACTTCTGGCATATGGTTTGGCATCATCAAGTCGAGCTTATCGTTTGTCTTGCTAGTGATACGGATGTAAGTTGAATTTTTAGGTTTTTAAGTATTAACAAAGTTTAATTAGCTTTCCTGGTATAAGCAACATTTTAGCGCATCAAATGCGTGAAATCATAGTCAGAAATCTCAGTTTTTCAGGGGATGGAAGTGTTAATCTATATATTCCACATTTTGACGGGAGCTCTATTATTAATTGTAAAAACTACATGCATGAAAGAAATAAAAAGCTACAGTTGTTCCTGTAATTTCAATTTGGGATTATTGCTAAGAGCCCGTTTTAAGGTGCTTGCAAAGTATAAACTTGCAAAATATTTAGAGCCGGAAAAAACGTGACAAAATATTTTTTTCATTTTTTAAAAATTTGTTTCTGTCTACTTAGCTGTCCTAGTTGGGCCGGCCATATTTATAAAGTACCTGAAGTCTGATAGTTATTTACATACATACGCTGTTGTATATTTAGTAAAGCTTTTCTTAGTTTGCAACTGCATTTAATGGTTCTCAAACAACATTTGGAAAATTAAAATAGGCATGTGCTAATATTAGCACATGCCTATTAGTATTAGTATATACTATTTGTCTAACACTATGTGCACACCCAAAAATTTATCATAGGAGAACTAGTACAGGACAGGAGCATTTCAAATTTGATAATTAAAGGATCTTAAAAGAGCAAGTTGACTAATATGGAGCATGATTCGGAAGGATCGGCACCAAAGGACTTTAACATGCAAATTAATAAATTTAGGAGTCCCCCCCCCCCACGTCCGTCACTTTCAATCGTAATTTAAGGGCGGCCCTTTACTTGAAGGTTTAAATGATTCGGTAGGCGGAAGTCATGCAAGGAGGCAGGGTACTAGTATCGAGCAGGCCGACGGCTGGATAGCCTAGTACCGTAAAACTTCTAATAGAAGGCCCCGCCTTCTATTTGTAAAACTCAGTTCGACCCCCGCCGTTTATTAGAGACCCGCCGTCTATTAGAAGTTAGAATTTAATGCTTTATTTTTACAAAACTCATTTCGACCCCCGCCTTCTATTAGAGACCCGCCGTCTATTGGAGACCCGCCTTCTATTAGAAGTTTTACGGTAGATACCCAATTTTTTCAAGGAAAATTTTCAAGCGGGTGTGAACCCAGTGTCAAATCGTAATTTTAGTATTGTGTAAGCTGGACGATTTAATCAGATGTACTTTCTGTTTGTAAAATTTAGCTAAAGGACCATACTTACTGGCCATTGGAGAGAGGAAAAGACCTGGCTTTTGGCCCTCTTAGCATTTCTTTGCAGTCGAAAAATGTGAAACCAAGTTTGGTGGAAAGAATTTTTTGCATCACACATCGAGACTTAAAACAGACACGGGTTGCCATTCATTTACAACTCAAGGCTTGGTCAGGAAAGTAAGTACTGCCACTGAACCCTGCTTAGTTTCAACTCATACCTTTAGTTGCCTATGGCCAAGTTTTAAGTCACTTGTTCTACGGTCTTAATGTTAATCAGTTAGTAACTATCTGTTAATTATTATTTAATTGATCGTGTTCTTTTTATTTTGCAGTGTCTTCCCCGACAGCCCTGGACCCTTACTACATTTTATAAATGAAGTTCATAGTTTTTTTAGTCAGCAAAGATCCTTAAGTCGTCCCGTGGTGGTTCATTGCATTGCTGGTGTTGGAAAGACTGGAGTTTTTATTACACTTTCTGCAGCTATTCGTGAAATCCAGAATGGAAAGAGTTTTCCTGATTTAACTTCGGTAAACTCCCAACCGTGTTATAATTACGTAGTACAGCACTCCGTTTCAATAATTTAATGTGAATTGAAAATTTCGAGGCAACTATGTAGTTACAAGCTAGTGTAAACGGTTCGTTGTAGAGAGATGAATGTAAACATATTTTAGTTGTTTACAAATATCCTAGGTTTTAAGAATTCATTTTTCACACTGGAAATTCATGCGGAAACACTAATCTGACATTTATTGCTTTTGTAAATATTAACAGAGTTATTAAAAGTTAATAACGTCATTTGAATTAAATGGAAGCAGTAGATAATTAAGTAGTGAACTTAGCAGGATTTCTATACGTTTTAAGTTACAACTACACACTTTTCTCAATTCTGGGCTTGAAGTGCTTAAAAGTCGAACTGCGTTGTATTGAAGCGTTTGGTTTATATTTAATGTAGGAGCCAATGGGTGTTTACAAACAAAACCTTTGCCGTCATTGTATTACATTTGTAAACACCGTGTTATAAGGCAACTACGATTGTAACACTGATAGATGCTCTGCCATTTTTGTCAACAGTTGTAAATTACGTAATGGTGTAGGGTATTACAATACTGACGTAAACACTTTGGGGTACACTTGTAAACATAACAGTGTAGACTGCCATTCAATGATGTTGTAATGGTGCAGACCTCAATCATACTTTTGTAGCCACTATCCCTTTATCATGATGAACACGTACTGCTGTTCTTAAATATAAACTGGTAGCACGTTATTTGTAAACTCGTGACTGAAGTACATACTTAAATAGGCGTTTAAGAGTTTGTTTAATTTGATGTTTTTGGTTTGAATTTATTTCAGTGCGCTGGGATAGCAAGTGAGCAGAGAAAAGGAATAATAAACGACAAGGAATACTTAAGATTCGCTTACCAGGCTCTGCTGTACTATTGTCAAGACTTATTAATGAAAAGTACGGGATTTTCATTTTTACTATTTAGGATATGATTAGATAGAAAAGGCTTACCTATAGTTTTTTAACATATTTGTTGACTTCATCCAGGAGGCATCCTATCAGCCCGCGCTACTTTCGACGAGAAACCAAAATCCACCCATACAAGACACCCCTCGCAAGACTTTCTCACAGAAGCTATTAAGAAAATTGTTAGAAATGAAAACGAAAACGAGGATAATACTCATGCTGGAAGTCGGGATCCACATACTGATAGTACAGGAAATGAAAATCTAGAAAGAGAGTCAGAATCGTCTCCCCTATCGTTATCGTCGGAAAATGGGGGGATTGAAAATCATCATGACACTAATTCCCATTCCTCAACCGCATCCTCATCTCCTGTCAATAATTCCATCAATAATTCTTTGCCCTCCACACCCAGTCATCAAGCTCACCAGACCCACCAGAGTAGAAGGCAGGAGTATGAACAAATCATGAATAATGCCCGTTCCAAAATGTACTCAGATGTCCCACCATCTCTGATGGACGTGGACGTGTCCACATTCCAAAATATCCAGAGTCAGAAATTGGAGAATTTAGCGTCCTCGAAAGAGTGTAGTAGTAGTTCTAGTGATCCGAAAAGAAATACTTTTGAGAGTCGGAAAGGTGCTCTAACCAAACCACTTGAAATTACTGCCGACCCTTTGAATACACTCGATCCACTTTGGACTATGAAGAAATGATTATTTGATTTCGTATAGAGTTAATTATAATATGCATCACCTTGTTTCTCGTTATTATCGTTAGTTGTTGGAAGAAATAAATAAGAATCACGTCAGCAGCCATACAGTAAGTTAAAGTTCCAAGACATGCCATTGTTGTATAGCGTTTGTTTACTTTACTGTATAAAGTATGTATTATTACGCCTGTATCGATAGTATTTGATTTTACTACTATTTAGACATTTGAACTCTTCTTTCTATATAATCTCTAAACGTTGCAAACTCCGAACTTCTAGTGAGAGTTACAATATTCTGTAAATCTCTGTTACTACGTTACAGGCCGGTGAAAAAACTATAGTACTGTGTATCTTGTCGTTAAAGGTAAACTAAAACTGACCATTTTTCAAAAAATAAAAGCCACATTTTTTATTTTCAAAACCGTAAAACCTCACAGAATCGCTTCGAGGTAATCGGTAGAGATGCTGAAAATGCTTGATGCTATTTTAAAATTATGCAAGTAGCACTTTTTACATTTCCTAATAATTTGAAAAATGATCACACCTTCAACGACGGTAAATTACTGAAACGGTAAATTTGTCGGAATTAGAATTTCAAAGAATTCGAATTATCCTAGATTGTAAAAACCCTTGTAATAACTGATTATGGAAGTAACTAAGGTTCGGATGAAGACTTTATTGTGACTGTAATCCTATAATTATATAAAATACTTAAATATTTATAAGATTGTCATACTGTGAATTATGAAATACTTCGAAAGCCGACGCGAAATCTGTTCATTTATTTCTTTATTGTAGAGGTAGATCAGCAGACATACTCCGAAAGTTACTTAAATATTATTATGCGAAAAATATAGTTGGACCGCGCTTAAATTTGATTTCGTATAGAACGTAAATACCTATCATTAAATTACAAAAATATTATGACGACTTGAATTTTGAAGGAATAATAGATTCGTACTACCGTAGTAACTTTGTATAGTAGTTATTTAGGTGTACAGATACTGTTAATCTTAGTAAATAATAATATTATTTGTATCTTGTAAGATATTATAGTAATAATATGCTAAATCGAATTATAAGATGATAAATTACTGTGTCTGCTTATACTGTTATTACTACGATTGCTATAATTATAAGTATTACAATATTAATATTATTATATAATTGTCACGTAACTGAGACAATTTATGAAACAATATGTAACTGAATGGTTGTCTTAAATTTTTCCATGATTTCAATAAATTTATTCTCATCCTTTTACCTTTTCATATTGTCTCTTACTGAGAATTCTTGAGGGAAATGTAGGCAGCATTGCATTTCCAGTGCATAAGACATCCTGGCATGTACTGGCAGTTCATTATTTATTAGAACTATAATTAGCTTAATGGCAACCAGTACGGGTTGCGATGACATACTACTTATGACCTCTGACCCCTTTTTATTATTTGTTTATAGATTGTTTATTACCCAAATCAAAGAGGTCACGCCGTTGTTTTCCCATTACACATGCTTTTAGTTTGCTATGCATTTTTTTCCGAAGCGTCATGTCACTTTTCTTGTTAGGGAAATTGGATACGCGTCACTTTGCCTCTTAACCCACTGCACTTGGATGCTGTTGTTCTGGAGTCGTATTGCAAAATGGATTGAACGAACCATTTGTTGACGTTATAAGTTATAACGGATGCTTGTTGCATATTTTGTGCTAGGTGGTTGTTGACTCCAACTATTCTCTTCGTAAAAACATTATTCCGTGATAAGCAAAAACGATACGCAAATAATAAAAAAAATAATATGATGACGATAACCTTTAAATCACGCATTGATGGGCTTGTTCAAAACAAACACGATCCAGTACCAAGAGTGAGCTTCAGTACACATGAATTACAAATAGAATAGGTTATCACAAATTACATAAATAATAAACATAAAAAACCACACAATAGAACGTCACACCCACACATTAGAAAGATTATAATGTGCCGACGAAATATCTTTAGCATACCCAAACTTGTTTTGTGTCTTTAAACAATTTACATAAGGAGGCCATAGGAAGTTTTTAAGAGGCCCTTTTTAATGTCCTAAAGTGCACGAAAAGGTTAAAAGCACTATTCTGGGACGGCTAAAAGTATCCTTCAACATTGCAGCAACTATTTAGGGTAAGTTCCGGTACACGTTGTACATTTTCGACAACTTTTTCAAAGAGCCACTAAATCAATAAATCTACCAAGACAAAATATTTTCTAAACCAAAAATAACACTGCAATTAATTATATTCTAAGTAATTCTACGCAATTATCAACAAATACCTAATTTCAAGTTAGTCTGCAAACTGACTTCAAAAAGTATGTTTCAGTGAGTGAGCTGCTGTGGGAAATCAGGGAAATTATCGAGCGACAAACAATGTAAATGTACTTAATGTAAATGTGACAGATAGATTTTGATAGTAAAAGCTTTTAAACTTAATTACTAATTAACACGATTAAAATTGTAAATGTTTTAACGTTTTTAGGAAAAAAGGGACAGAAAAAGTCACTATTTTTATAAAGAAAAGGTTGACAGATTATAAGCATTAAAAGTTGTATGATGCATATCCTTCCTTTAGGGGCAAAATGGATCATCCAAGATTCATCGCTTTGCTTTCTATATGTACAATTATTATTTACATACATACCTAGGTATTAATTATTACAATTACAGTTACACTTTATACTATTATGCAGATATTGTTAGTACATACACGTAAATATTGTATTATTAAATTATATTATTGTACGTCATATTATTGTAGGTAGGTACAACTCGACCCTATGTTGTTGTTGTTGTTAAAATGTATTAATTATTATGTTTACAATGTTTTATTATTATTACAGATGTACTAAAATTCAGTAGCGATAAATAATTCTCTCCCAATAAATAAGTATAGGCAACAACTGTGTATAACCACACTCATAAAATACACTTGCTTTCATTTTGCTCTGTCACACAAATGTAAATAAGATCAAATATCTAATAATTTCAACAACTTGGAGCAAACAAACACAAAATACTTCAATAATTGAATACAGAAGCCTATATAATATGTACATGACTACATGAGGTTTAATCTAAAAGGGCAAGAAGTGTAATTAATGTGAGATGAAACTACTGAATTAGGATTTTATTTATTACCTATCAATCAATATCACTAGCAAATATTTAAATAACACCACATGGTAGATATTAATATTAACCCCAAATGGCAATTACAAAAAATAATTTAGTGCTAATTACCAACACGTAGATACTTTGGTAGCTCCTGCTAAGTATACAGTAAGGTATTTTAGTATTACCATTACCAAAAATAATATTCTTGTATACCTACTTCAAAATCCACCATGTTGAATGAAATACAGTACGAAAATGAAAATTGATACTGCTAACTATGCATCTGTGCTATACAGACAGCTGTCTACAGAGTTATAATGTGTGTAATCCGGGTCTGGGGTTGTAATCTTATTCCCATTTTAGATAAAAAAAAAATCATTAAGTCAAACTCATAACAAAATTGGACTGCACTGACGCTCTTTTTATCTACTACACACTGTACTGGTTTCTTTTATCTATAATTTAGGAATATAAAAAACGAAAAGTGAACTGATATATCACAGTTTAAATTTGACTTTATATTCCAAACCCCAACACACCACACACAAACACAAACACAACACAACCCAACTCAATTAAACACTACCAGTTCAAAAGTCGATTTGTATTGTCATCAAACAAACAAGATAGTAGTAACCAACCATTCACCAAATGCTGCTGCCTATGCTGCTGGCACTAATTATAATTATAAAATAAATCTAATAAATACAAAACTATCTCAAAAGTAAGAGTAAAGGAAAGGACTAAGTTAACTCGTCATAGCTACATCATTTACGGTGGGCGGTCAAAAATCTCTCAATTACTGTCAATTACGTATTTAATTAATTATTTACAGATTACAGACAACTAATGAGTTCTAACTAGTAAAAAGTTTCTTTGCAAACGGTGAAGGTTGAAATCTTAATAATTTTTACAAGTGCTACACATTTCCAGTGCCAGTGCCAGTAGTGCAAGGTTTACGGTTTGTTGTTGGCCGCTGTCATAACTTTAAAGTCAATAAATCGATCCATTTTATGTAAAGTAAGTAGGCAAGTAAGTAACCAAAACAAACCTGAGCAAAAACAGTGCATAACACAAGTTGTAAGGCACGAGTGTTCACCGTCAACAGTCAACCGTAGACGTTCTGCTACACTTCGGCTTCATTCAAATTCAATTGAAGCTAGAAGGGATTTTTAAAAAAATGTAAAAGTATTAACCTTTCCGAAACTGCATTATATCTAGTCTGGCACCTTTTTGAATATGTTGGATTTTAGTTTTGACCTTTTTGAATGTGTTGATTTCTAGTTTTGACTTTTTTTTGGAAAATGTGTACCTACTTCTCGTTGTTACCTTTTTGAGAATGTTATTTTTTTGTTGTACACCTTTTTTAAAATGTTGATTTCTATCTAGTTATGACCTTTTTGAAAGTGTTGTTTCTAGTTTTACACCTTTCTGAAAACGTTGATTTGTAGTTTTGACCTTTTTGAAAGTGCTAGTTTTTTGTCCTACACCTTTTTTAAAATGTTGAATTCTATCTAGTTTTGAACTTATTGAAAACGTTCATTTCTAGTTTTACACCTTTTTCAAAATGTTGATTTCTACCTAGTTTTGACCCTGTTGAAAAAGTTGATTTCTAGTTTTGACCTTTTTGAAAGTATTAATTTCTAGTTTTACACCTTTCTGAAAACGTTTATTTCTAGTTCTAACCTTTTTAAAAATGTTAATTTATAGAATAAAAAACACTAAAAAACTCCATGGTTTTCCAGTTTCGAATAGGTTAATTAAGTTCAAAGCAATTAAGTAGTGTGCGCGTCAGTGGATATATTTTGTAATTAATTTTTTGTTAATTTATAGAGCCGACCGCAATCATGAAGAAATTGAAAGCCAGGACGAGCTGGAGTAGCAATCGAATGCTAGTGAATATGACAATTTTATTTTTTGTAACAATAATTATTACGAGTGGAGCAATTAGCGAAGTAAATGGCCAAGCACTATCATCTGAGCCAGAAGAAATAATAGTTCCATCTGACTTACTAAGCAATGAGATCCCAATTTGGAATCCTTTGGATGTGACTAATGACATGTCAAAGGTTAAAGTGGATCCAATGGAACACATTAAGGACTTTACGGGTAAACTCAAACTCGTTCGCTACCAACCACGACACATTCATCTGTCCTACGGAGGTAAATTTTACTGTGATTTAGTAGCCAAACTTAAAACTGAAAAAAACTGCCCAACAATAAGTTCAGAAATCACAATCTTCAAATGTCAAAGATTAAAATAAAAGTGTTGTTGTAGATAACCCAACAACTGAGATGACGATCACTTGGAGCACAGTTGACAATCCGAATACTACGATCGTCGAGTATGGGAAGAGGCACTTGGCGGAATTCACCGAAGTTGGCAGTGTGACCGAATTTCAGGACAAAGGGGCCCTCAAGCTAACGCAGTACATTCATCGAGTTCGTCTCATTAACTTGGAACCAGGACAGCTTTACAGTAAAATAAAATATGAATTTAATCTTCACATTTTTTTGAGTGGATTTCCTTTATTTTTGAATCACTGCTAATAAATTGTGACCTACAAAATCCGTATTACCAGTGTACCATTGTGGAAGTAATTTGGGCTGGTCCGAGATCTTTTACTTTACTGCCATGCGAAATGGAACTGACTGGCTACCGCACCTGGCTGTGTATGGTGACCTTGGGAATGTCAATGCCCAGTCACTGACCCGACTTCAACGAGAAACTCATTTAGGAGTTTATGACGCCATCATTCACGTCGGAGACTTTGCCTACGACATGCATTCGGTAATCAATTTTCTATTGGCAGTATTTTTGTTTTTGATTCTTCGCAATTTTGATTTGTTTTCATTTTATTTCTCACGATATCAGTGCAGAGCTCACATGACTAATCCGGGCAATACAAATGATCATTCCATTAATTTAGGAAAATGGGCAAATCGGAGACTCTTTCATGGAGCAGATCCAACCCATTGCCGGATACCTTCCGTACATGGTTTGCCACACACATGCTTTTAGTGTTAAATATTAAATATTAAATATTATACTTGCAAATCTACCCATTTAATTCTTTTTTAATTACTTGGTTTATCTGTCCCATTGCTCAAAAGTGATCGTAAGAAGTACAACTAAATGAATATAGTGTCAATGTGTTGTTTTGTCCACATTTAGGTGTGTCCAGGAAATCATGAATGGCCAGAGTAAGTACACACGTTTTGACTACCCTAGCGTACTGTGAATTTAATCTGTTATTTCATTCAGATTATATATTTGTATGGACATTTGCCACCTTTTTTATTTACCTTCCAAGATTTTTACTAAGACATTTATTTTGTTCGTTTTCAGCAACTTCTATCACTACAGAAATCGTTTCACGATGCCCGGGACTCACGACTCCATGTTGTACAGTTGGAACATGGGTCCCATTCACTTCATCAGTATCTCAACCGAATTCTATTACTTTTTACAATATGGACTCAAGCCTGTGATCGAGCAATACGAATGGCTTGAAAATGATTTAAAAGTACGTCCCTCGTAACATTTAATTTAATCATAATGTATTTGTTGATTTCTTGACGTTTCTTTATTTCCTTTTCTGTTGAAAACAAGTCGTTACTGAAAATGCAAAATGGACGGTCTCCAAATCTTAAAAGCAAAATAACGGTCTCCATTGATTTTTTCGATATACCTACATATGTATATACTGTCATACCGCGTAAGTAACTGTAAGAACGGAAATTCAAATAACTATCAAAAATGGTGTTTTAAACATTTTCAGACTTTTCATAAAAGTACGTTTTGGACCTTTTTTTAATGCAAAAACGGACAATGCACCTATTCTTGAAGTGTCCCACAATGCAATGCAGTTTGCACTTTTTAAAAATAGCCTAAATCACGTTTTATATGTACTTTTACGAAATACGGAATTTTAAAATAATAACTTAAAATAGTAATAATTTTCATACATTACACAAGCAACTACATCCCTTTAGTTGTAATATTTGCGAGAAAGTGCATAAAGCTAACGTTCTATATTTTTTAAAGTGAAAAACCCAGCTTTACAAATTTTGCAGAAGGTAAAATTTCATTATTGTTTCCTGTATTTCGTAAAGATACAAAACGTAATTAAGGGAATTTAAAAAGACATGCAAACTGCATTGTGCCGCGAAGTGAGTATAGATGCCAAGACCGTTTTTACACTGAAAAGGTCATCCAGAACGTACTTTTATGACAGGTTGGAAATGTGCAAGACACGTTTTTTCTTCAAGCGCTTACAGTTACGCGATATAGCATTATATCAAAACAAAAGTGAGACAGGCCAGTTTGCTTTTAAGAAAATTTTGAGATTTGAAATTTTGCATCTTCAGTAACCAAGTTATTTTTTACTTCTAAAGAGCAACATTCTTTGTAGTCAATAATTGTAGACCGTAAAGTTTATGGACTACATATACATACATAAAATATTAAATAAAATGTTTTGCAAATCTACAATAATTTCCTAAGTCTGACTATCAAAATATAAGGATAGTAAATAAGAGCAATATTCCCGGATACTCCACACTGCTTGTATGTGTAACTACTATATACTAGAAAATAATAATTCTGGTAATTAGTTGTACCAGATAAAAAGTATTCCTTACACAAAGGTACATGAATGTTGATTAAATTATGTGAATATGAAGGAAGCCCAAAGGGAGCGTGACATCCGTCCATGGATTGTGACCTATGGACATCGTCCCATGTACTGTTCCAACGACGATCGTGACGACTGCACGAAGAAGGAGACTTTGGTCCGAGTGGGCGTTCCTTACCTCCACTGGTACGGCCTCGAGGACATGTTCATGAAGTACGGAGTTGACCTCACCATTTGGGCTCACGAACATTCCTACGAGAGACTTTGGCCCATTTACAACCGACAAGTCTACAATGGCAGCTACGAAGAGCCCTACAGAAACCCGAAAGCTCTCATCCACGTCACCACCGGCTCTGCAGTTAGTCCCTTTTGTCACTCCAAATTAATAAGCTAAATTCATCCTCACTTAAGAAACAAAATGGCCTATTTCCTATAATTCATGCTGCAAAATTGGTCCAAAGGTTTAAATGCTATTTTGATGAATAATATTATCGAAATTAGGGCTGCAGCGAGAATCATGACCCCTTCCCGTCCACAAGACCGGACTGGTCAGCATTTCGAAGTCTCGACTATGGCTACAGTCGCCTCAGGCCACTCAATAACACTCACCTGTACTTTGAACAAGTGTCTGAAGACAAGGTTTGTGCGAACACAATTAAAATTAACTAAGCTTTTATCTACATTTTTAAATCTACACCGAGTTCCGTCCTAAAAATGTTTTTCATTCTTTCTTCTGTTTAGGATGGAGCAATAATCGATTCTTTCACTTTAATTCGGGACACACATGGCCCATACGAGTTCCCTAAATCCAACGCTGTACCTGATGTCTAACGAGAATTCAACTTTAAATAAATACATTTTTAAATTTCGATGAGTTTTAGAAATACAATGACACTGAAGAATTAGTTTACAATTTATTATTATTTTCCTTTATTCGATGCAACTCAAGTATTATTGCATTTAATTAAATACTAGACTTTCTTGTACGTAATAACCGTAATTACTCTATTCTTTTCGTAACCATTTAATGCTACTAAATGGTGGGGAACATCAACACTAACCTACCACTACCATGCTACCATTCGGAATTTGACTTGAATTTGATTATGCTGACTGCGAGCAGTTAAAACTTTTAAAAAATAATATATAGATTAAGCAAAATAGTAATTATTTACCTTACAAAATTAAAAAATATAGATTTCTAATACACTAATAGTTATTTCAATTCGTAAAAATATTTTAATTCAATAAAAAGCGGCAGGTTCCATTTTGTTTAATAACGTGGGGCATCCTCTGGAAATATGGTAAACTATGGAACTAAAGAATTACGTAAGTACTGCAAAAGAATAAATTACATTTTTAAATGAAATTAAAACACTAACTTGATAGTTACTTAACTCACTGTGTGCATAATAGGAATGAATATCATAAAAGGGTTTAAAAGGTTTTTTAAAGTTTTTAGTTCGTTTTTGTCAACAGTCTTTTTACAAAATATTCATACTTAACAAGTAAATTACATTTAAAAAAATTCATTTCGTTCCGGTTTCTCCATTTACATAAGTATGCCATGTAAATCAAAATGATGCGTTTTGAACTATTAAAAAGGACTCACTTTTTTATGATGCGATCCAGATGTGATTATTCGGTAGAGTGTACCTATGGTAGGTACCTAGCTTAAAAATCTTTTAAGCTAGGTACTTACTTACTTACTTACTTACTTACTCTTAAAAAGTTTTTACGGGTTCAAAAAATATCGTGCAAACGCGGCATTCTGGGTGAAAGTTTTGCTTTTTTGGATGATGTAGCATCCAGCCATGATTTATCTACAGGATTGCAACTTGACAAAGTTAATGCGGGCTGGTAAGATGCAAAAAATGTAAAATTTAGAGCATTTTATGCTAAAACAAGCTTTTCATTCTCTATCAATAACTGTAAGTTGAAAAGTTGAATTGCCTGAACCGTAGAAGCCTCTTTTTATTTGTCTTGTAGAAGTCCTTAGTTACATATTACTAAACAACATCTAAAACACAGTATTGTGCACTTGCACACATTTATAGCAACGTTTTCAATTGTTCTATGAACAGAGAAAGTAACTTTGTTACAGTGATACTACAGTAGCATTTCCCATTAAGACCGAGTAACAAGCAGCCACTGTTTTAATTTTAGATTCATCGGTAAATTATATGTTACGTTTTATTGTTGCTTAATTCTGCGTTGGATTCGAGCAGCAGCTCGAAAGAAACCTTCCTTTCGACCCGTCATTCGGACGAAGATTATTAATGCAGCGTTAGCTCATTTTCCAAATCATAAGCAGCACTGAAAGTTAACTTGATCCAGTACTAAACTAACGGAACTTTGAGTAGGAGCATCTAATTTTTAATTTTTTCCTGTAATTAGATGATTTAGTGATTGGCGACCAAAACATCTGCTGCCATGATTAGAATAGTTTGAAACATTGTGAGTACCGTTCCCCCGTCGACGAAGTAGTCGCTCCCAACCAGTGCTGTGTCCTGCGCACAATAACAACGTTGTTCATCATGCAGTTAAGGCGCTTGAACAAACGGCGTTGTGTACAACGTAATTAATTGTGCAGTGCACAATAACAACGGCTGAACAATCCTGAGAGAACAATGAAGAACAATTAGTCGAAAGGGTTAAGGGTCTCATGGTAGTGCTTATGGCTCACGCTGCAGTACCGTTGCCAGTAACCAACAGTTTTGCTAGTCCAGTCTAGTCTAGGCATTTGTTTTTCAAGCCCCTTCTAGCCTAGTCTATAATCACTTGTTCCTCAAAACCCTGCTATAGTGTAGTCTAGTTATTTGTTTTTCAAGACTTCGTGGATATGAACCACTTTGCTTTTAAGAGTTCGTGGATATGAACCATTTTGCTTCTGGTGTTTTTTGGATGTAACCCATTTTGCCTTTTAACCGACGATATGCAATATTCAGTGATTTCGTAATTGTGCACAAAGCGGATTGTGCACTTTGGAAGCTGAAGAACGGCTTTATAGTTGTGAACAAACTGACGTTCCCGCGACCGACCAATGACGAGAAATTGTGCACAGTCACAGCGCTGCTCCCAACCGTCATTCTAATGGGTGTCAAAGTATGCAGATACCTATATATAATTGTATGAATTTATTGCTTTAAGTTTGTCGTTTCCATCCCAGCAAAAGACGTGCGGATATTTCGTAATATTGACCCAATAAAGTGAAGGCGACGCTTAAATAGAAGATAAGGATCATAATTGTGTTTAGAAACATCAGCTGGAGAATACCGGTGACTCGAATGGCCCCGTAGATGCAGTAGGCGCTCATGGACACGAGCAGCCATTGGGTAGCTGGGACAACGAGGCGGCAATATACAAATTGAAAGCGCTGTTGTAGAAGCTGTAGCTGTAGTTCCCGAAAACGTTTTATGAAGGCATGGGGAGAGCCTAGGCGCCAGGCGAAGCGCCAGTGAATCCACACCAATGCAAAGCAATTACTCATACTCGGATACTCATAATCATAATAATCTTAAGTTACACTAACTACGCTTGTAGCTTAAGGCTACGGCTAGGAATCAACTCCATGCACTGGAAGGAAGAAGACTGACGGCAGATGCGAGAAAAAAAATCTATTTTTACGCCTTTTATCGTATTTTTAAGCTTGGTGTCCATAAATAATTAATTCTTTAAGCAAAGAACTGTCAACCTGCCTAAAAGTACTAAATAAACATTTTTCACTAAACCACTTCATCCATATTTATACAACCAGCCGCCAGTTGTAATCAGAATCACAAGAATCACAACACAACCCAAACCCCAAACCCTTATTTACTCGAATGTTTATCGTCATTCGTAGCTCGTAAGAAAGTTATAAAACGCGAGGCGTCTTAAAATAAATTATAAGTATTAGGTACTGTAAAATAATAAAATAAAAAATTACTTGGATTTGAACTTGAATTGTATTCAGAGGGTAAATAATGATTAATGGTTCCTGTACCTACTGATAATGATGACTGAGCGAGTCAACAACTTGCCTAAAAAAAATATAAAAGTGTTTAAGCTAGTTGAACGTTAAATTAAAGCTACAAATCTTTAGCAAATAAAGTTAAAGTAAAGTCGACATTAACTTTATCCTTATAGACAGACTAAATCATACTGTAGAGTAATTTTTTATGACTTATGAGAGAGTGCACTGAGTACACATTTTTTTTCGACTTTTTATAATTATTTCCTGAGGAAGGTTCTTCAACTTGTATGCCTCTGGCCTGTCAATTTCGTCTTAACTTCTCACAAGTCGCAAGTTGCTTGCCAGTTGAACGCTGGAGTTGATAAAAACTATAGTATATACGTATACAAAGATTTAGATAATTTAGCAAATAATATAAAGTGAGTTAAATCATTAACAAATACTTAAAAATGTAATTAATTACACACAGAACGCTATAATATAATTTCTTGAGCAGTTTAGTTAGCGCTCGAATATTCCAGTGGCAAATTAATTTCGTTGTTGTTTTGTTGCTATATACTTATTTAAGTTGGATTACTAAATTGCGCAATTACCTACTATAGTAACAATTTTAGAGCTGAATAAATCGGAAAGTAACTTTCACCAGTCAACAGTTGACAGTGCATTCGATTTTCGGTATTATTAGTTGTTAGGTGTAACGGACGATCATCAGCTATTCCCAACTTGTATAATTTAATTATTTCAGTATTTTTCTTAGTACTTAACTACTTGTTTTATTACTATTACCAATTAAAATAGATAATTTACACTGAAATTAACTTCAGCTTCGGTAACTCCAGTCCAGTTTGCAAGCCCAACAAAATGTGGAGGAAGTTAACTGCAATTGGCTTTCTTCTCATAATTTGTGACTTTATGGTGTGCGTGAGTGGGACGGAAAGAGACCATGAGACTGTCAATGTCATAAGGGACAGTGGACCGGGACCGGAACCGGAAGTGGACAGACCGGCTCAGAGATGGAATTCTAACTTTAACGATATTTTAGCGGAGTATCAGCTCGTTCGCTATCAACCCCGTCATATTCATCTTGCCTACGGAAGTAAGTAACCTTAATGATAGTACTAATGTTTGTAACTATGTCCATTAATTCTTATTGTTATTGTTAGAATTATTTTGGTGTTAGATAGCGTAATCAATTCACTTCGAATTTAAAAAGTAAAGGATTTAAAAATTTAATAAATCATGTTCTAGATGATCCAAGTGAAGTGGTAGTGACATGGAGCACGATTGACA
The DNA here is from genome assembly GCA_034695205.1 of Dicyrtoma fusca. Lineage (NCBI taxonomy): Eukaryota > Metazoa > Arthropoda > Collembola > Symphypleona > Dicyrtomidae > Dicyrtoma > Dicyrtoma fusca. Next base: position 5,680 of record JAQFZC010000720.1, on the reverse strand, counting down.
ATCCGAACAGCACCATTGTTGAGTACGGTCTTCGAAGTTTGGGGGAGAATCTAACAACTGGAACTACCACCTACTTTCAAGATGGAGGCGAATGGCATTTGACCCAATACATCCATCGTGTTAGACTCACTCGGCTAATTCCAGGAGAGCGCTACAGTATGTAATTAGTACACAAACAACTGACGCAACCGCAGTATTTAATATAATGATGATTTATAGGATACAGTTAAAAATATTTAATTTAAATGAACTGACATTTCTTGAACAGTTTACCACTGCGGAGGGGACATGGGTTGGTCGAGTGTTTTTACGTTCAGTGCGATGCAGGACGGGACGGACTGGTCTCCGTCTCTGGCTGTGTACGGTGACATGGGCAACGTCAATGCTCAGTCACTCACGAGACTTCAACGGGAAGTTCAGTTCGGAAGATACGATGCCGTCCTTCATGTCGGGGATTTCGCTTACGATATGGATTCGGTAGGTTTCTAGTTTTTAAAGTCTAAATTGTCTAGTCCATTCATCGATTATATTTTAGTTAATAATTTAGTACATAGCATAGGTGCTTACAGTAAATTAGTGAATGATAATTTATTTAGTACCATTTGTTTCGTAATTATTTCAGCAAAATGGACTAGTGGGCGACAGTTTCATGGAGCAAATAGAATCTATTGCAGCATACGTTCCCTACATGGTAATTAGAACAATTTTATTAAATTCACCATCAATTTTTTTATTAAGGGTGTCGCTGACACAGTTGTGCAGTGCAAATAGCAATACTGAGAACAATAACCCGCTGTTTGTCAGTCCAGGTCTGTCCGGGTAATCACGAGCAAAAATACAACTTTAGTAACTACAAGAACCGATTCTCGATGCCGGGCGACTATGAGTCCATGATGTACAGTTGGAATATGGGACCCATTCATTTCGTTAGTATCTCCACCGAATTCTACTACTTCCTCAAGTACGGAATCAAACAAGTTATCACACAATACGAGTGGCTCAAAAGGGATCTTGAGGTACTTATGTAATTATTCTTTTTCTCTCTGTTGCAAATGGTAAATAATAAATTATGTTTAGTATTATTATGAATTAATTTGTTAAAACTGTTTGTACAATAGGAAGCTAATCAGCCACATAATAGACGAGAAAGACCATGGGTCATTGTTTACGGGCACCGGCCAATGTACTGCTCAAACAAAGACACCGACGACTGCTCCAATCATGATGCTGCCACTCGAGTCGGAATCCCCTACCTACAAATGTATGGAACTGCCCCTGAAATACTCAAATGTTTGAGTCATTTTCATGTGTTTAAATATATTAACGTTTAAAAATTACCTAATGAATAGGCTTATAGGCTTAAAGTTATTATGACTTGATTGTAGCCTTGGCCTAGAAGACCTATTAATGCTCAACGGGGTGGATTTGGCCATCTGGGCCCACGAACATTCCTACGAGAGAATGTTTCCTCTTTACGACTACGAAGTATACAATGGAAGTAATTCAGAACCCTACAGGAATCCCCGAGCTGTAGTTCATGTTACAACTGGATCAGCTGTAAGCAAAGCTAAAATAATAATAAATAATATAATAATTTATTCATTTTTACGAGCGATTTAACTGGAGTTCATGCACTCGGAGCAAAGTTAAAATAGTTACTATATAAAGTGCAAAATAGGAATAAATAATTTTGAGAAACATTGCATTTTGACCTTTTACAAAATAAGTTTACTAATTAGGGCCTGTACAAGGTTTTGTCCTTGTTTTCAAACAATTTGTGTAACATGTTTTCTTTTCCCTGTACGTCATTCTTGTACAATCAGTAATTTATTATAATTACAACTTAATATTCATGTCATATTTTATTTTAGACGATCATGTATGATTATGATTATGACAATGTTATTTGATTTGTTGTGTGGATTTTGGCTCTTGACAGGGCTGTTCGGAAAATCATACGCAATTTCGAGATGACATGCCGCCGTGGACAGCCTACCGCAACTCTGACTACGGCTACAGTCGTCTTCAGCCTCTCAACAAGACTCACCTGTACTTTGAGCAAGTCTCGGACGATCAGGTACTGCAGATGAATTCATTAATCTAATTAATCTTTAGTTCCAAGTCGTAAATTACCTCGTTAATTAACTATGTACACAAAATCCCTTTCGCTTCTTTGTCTGCCGACATCACTATGGGTTAGGGCACACAAAAGAAAATTCCGCTGATGCTCTTGTGCTGCAAGGTTGTGTTTTAGAGATTTATAGGAGAAGAACGTGGGCGTAGAGGAGATGTGTATGAAAGATCCCTCGGATACGGTCGTAGTGTGCAAGAATCTGCACCGATCTATAGCTCTTCACGTCAATGTAATAATAATTGAGCTAATTAATAGTTGAATAATTATGTGTCTTATCTCGTGTATTTGTGCGTTTAAAATCACAGGACGGGAAAATCGTGGACTCCTTCTACCTCATTAGAGATGAGCACACGGCCTACGAACTTCCAAAGCCAAAACCAAAAATTGCAAAGCCAAAGAAAAATACAAGAAGGCCACACCCTCCACGCTCAACTTCAACTTCATAAAATTTCCGATTTTAATGATTTTATTGTTTGAGCTTCGCTTCGGTTTCATTCCCTCTCTTCCATTATTTACTTACATACTACTTTTTTGTTTGTTTTAGTTTTAGTGCATTAATGCTATCTGGTTTGTTTATTGATTTATGTCATTTCACGAATAATAACAGCGTAAAATAAATATGTAGAGCTATATGCCAGCTCAAGAAGCAAAGTGACCTATGTATAATATGGTAAGTACTTACACATTTTCAAAGCGGTGTCAAAAGATTGTTTTTATTAAGAGGCTTCTGGGAAGGATAAAAAACATCCTTTTGAATTTTTTGAATGTGCAAAACGGATACAGATGTACATACATATTAGTTGCATACATGCGTAGTTGGAAAAGAGATAAAGAATAGCAAATATCATGGGCCAACTTATTTGCATGGAGTTTTTGCAGAGCGGTTGCTTTAGCTTTGCTTCTTCAGTAACGAGTACCGAGTCGGAGAGGAAGGGTGGAAGATGAGGTGTCAAGATCAATCAGCATTGAACACTCAAGCTCATCAAATTCATTATTATCATTTACGATCGAATAATAGTAAAACATAAAATACTAGAATCGATGCCAGAACTAAAGCAAAGTCAATAACCAATGAACCTATACTTCAATAATAATTATTTGATGGGTTGTCAAATCATGGAAATCATAAATAAATAAATTAAATTAAAATATGCCTTTTACATTTCCCCTGAATTTGCCTGCATGCTGCGTCAATATTCGATTAGCAATACCAACGTTGCGTTGATCGCATATGTAGGTAATATAGGTACGTCATATAAGTCTAATATAGAAGCCTCCCTAGTGAACCCACTGCCCAGCACAAAATTAAAATAAAGGTAATTGTTTTACATACTTTGAATCTGCAAACGCATTGTAGCTATCCATCTGTTCATTTTTAAAAGAAGAAGGGTCGGGGGGGGGGGGGCATTACATTAATATATACGATAAGCGAAGCACTGGGAATCCATGGAAACAATGCTTTACAAAAGCTTGCACCTATCTATTCTACAAATTACATTTTTCAAAAATATCAATATACTAGAAATTACCATTTTCATTAATATTCAAAATTAGTAACTAACACTTTCGAAAAGGTCAAAACTAGTAACGTACACTTTCAAAAGGATCAGAACTGGAAATTTCCATTTAAAAAAATGTAAAACTAGATATATTGACATTTTGAACAGGTTAAAAACGTAGCTATCATCTGATGGATACATAAATAGCATTATGCTTTGTAATTGGAAGAACTTACTACATACATTGCAAAAAACATAAAACTACTGCAACTGCAAGAATGCAGATTGCAAAAGATAGATAAGGTACGTCGGTACACAGATTACAGAAAAAATTACAACAAAAATTGTATAATGTAATTATATTGTATGTAATACAGAGCCGTAATTTTCTAATCTAATAAATAAACGGACAAAATCTTTAATCTTGCAGACACTTGTATATATTTTTAAGATGTACTACACAAAAAGAATGTTGGAGACTGTGGACTGTTGGTTTGTGTGGCTCTTGAATATTCAAGATTGTGACTTACAAATTCAAATTAAAGGATCCCTTCTTCCCATCATATAGCATGTATCACTTCTTCACTTCCAGCATTATCATTACGAATAATTTTTATTTAATATCTTCATTTTATGGAGCCTACATACATAATTAACATGGGCTTTATTAAACCAGTTTTTTCCCTTTTTCCCTTTTTATAATTCCCTATAGTCAAATACTCACTGCCTGACTGCCCAATCTCCAATTGCAATCCCCAGAAGCAAAAGTACTTACCTAATATAAAATATTAAATCTTTATCTAAATTGAATTTTTGTTCTGCATTAAATTAAAAGGAAAACTAAAGGAAGAATGTCACAGGAGGCTCTGAGAGGCATTGACATTGACAGCCACTCTCACCAAAACCAACCGTTAACACTTTCATAGCTAATTTAACATCTCAAAGATTACATCTACAAACTTTAACTTCAATTCTGCCCATCTGCCCCAAGACTGACTAGTGAGTGATTACACAAACACATCTCCGTCCAGTATAAAGTATGAAGCTCAACGACTTTATACGTAATATTATTTCACATCAAAAGTATGTACCTACCTAAGTAAATAATGCATAGTATAGATGTACGTATAAAAATGCGTATGAATGGTCGTGAGAAACTGCAAAGTGGTATATCTACTGGCTTGTACCAATATTGTAAATTATTATGTACCTATACTTAATACATCGCCTCTAACTCTAGTGGCCATATTTTAATTTTTAATGTTTTACACAACTTTATTTCACACAATCGTAAAAAATGCATAATACTAATTAAGTAATACCAAACAAGATTCTGCCAATATTTAACTGGATACTAAAAATAGATTTTGGAAAAAGTGCTGAGCTATACACGGTTATTCACGCCTAAGCATCCATCAGCAGATTAGTAATTACATATAATGCTATAACTTTTGAAGCTGTCGTTCAATCAATATGCCAAAAGCTATTTTAAATAGAGCAAGCATAGGAAATTTATTCGATATAAAGTTGATTAAAATCCATTAAGGATTATCTAAGATTTAACCAATTCCCCCAAATCGTCAAAAATAACACCAATTTTAAAACACAGCTATACGGACGATATATAAACTAAACTAAACTGTAGGAATAGGCATGCAGAAAACATCAAAAGAAAGACAATTAAAGGGCCATTTAGTGTTATTAGTAATGACTAAGGATAAGTTTGACGTAGGACGTTAAGGAATGAGCCAAAGACCATTCCTTGATGCAAATTTCTGTATTCCGTGAACATGCAAATCTTTTGGCCAGACCTTATTTGTAAGTACTTTGCACATGCTAAACTGCCCACACAAAAAAGAAGAAAAAAACACATAGGCCGAAATAACAACTCCTCAACTTGCTCCACTCTTCGAAGCTTTGGTAGGTACTTTAGAAATAATAATAGAGAAATAAATATACAAGCTTACATATATTGGCACTCACTTTTAGCATCTTCCTTCACTCACTCACTTTTCCAATGATCATGTCACTCGTTGACCATCCTCAT
>JAQFZC010000719.1:0-42211 GCA_034695205.1 Dicyrtoma fusca | reverse complement strand
TTTTTCATCGTCCAGCTTTTTTGGGAACATTTGTTCCGGGAACATTAGTTCCGGGAACATTTGTTCCTAGAATCGTATGTACTACAACGGAAGCTAAATACCTTGTTTACTTTGGTTAAAATATAGAAATTGTTTCTATAGAGTGCATTGTACCAATCTACCAATCATTAAAAGCTAGCTAACTGCTTACTGAACGGTTTGGGAGGGCCCCCAATTTAATTATCATGGAAAGGGAAAGGAAAAGATTTTGTACAATTTGTTTTTTCACAAGTTTATTTTTGCAACCATCTTGCTTCCCATCCCAGCTTAAAGTTGGATCCACGTAAAAGAAATAGTCCCTAGCAATTGGGTACATTCCGGCTAATTATTTAGTTATTATTTAATAAACTACAAACTTGTTTTTTAGTTCCACTTTAACAACAGTATCATATGAATGAGCATGTAATTACTGCTGACAAGGCAAAATATTTACTTTAGAGCAAAGTTCATATTGTTCAGGATTCCAATTCAAAAATCATCCTAATTTTGTAGATGATCCATCAGATAATGATTTTCCGTAGCCTAATATTAACAATGCCAGACAACGTGAAGAAGTTGGTAGTTTATTCTAGAACTTATTTAAGAAATTATTTAATTTTTTAGTTTATCTTTCCAAACCCTAAGAACCTTAGAGTTTATTCAAGGTGGTCTTGTTTTGTGCTTTTTTTAAAATTTGTAATAACGTAATAAATTTTTAATAGTTAATAATTCTGAGTTGAGGAAAACAATTTTTAAATAAATTATAACAAGGTCATCTTTTACTATGCGATTGAGTTTTACAAAAGTAGGAAATATAGGGATAAAATATAGGGGATGTTTGGGAAAAGTAGGATCGTATGTAAGTACATAGGTATTTTTGTCAAGGAAAATAATTGTAGATAGTATGTAGGAAATTTTAAACGAAACAAAAGCAGGTAGGATGTAGGGAGCGGGTTACCGTCTTGGTATCTAACTACATTAGTATTTGCGTGGTTAACGTGAGATTGTTTCAAAATGGCAGGTCGGAATTTTACATGTTCAATAATAATTTTCTCAAACTTGAATTTTTCTGGTGATTTTTGCAAAAATCACTTCAAGTTCGTTATTCACTTTTATGAGACTTCGTTCTAATGGTTATGAGTTGGGCACGTGAATAGTTTCAACTTTTAACTTCGTGAAAAAATGAACGATTAGGCGCAAAACTAAAAGTATAAACTTTGCCGTCGCAAAAGGAAAAGGAATTCTTTTGTTAACGCGGCTTGAACCAAACTGAACGTAACAGTATTAAAGCAAAAACGGATAAATTTTTGTACATTAAAGGAACAGAAAGTAGTTTAACTCACCCTTAAAAATAATATGGCCATCACCACCGCTGTGAATGATTGTGAAATTGCGGGTTCTTTTTTACGTATTACTAAAAAACGTTATCACCAGGCCTAAATTGCGTTGTTGTTGAGTTTGGAATATTCAGTGTGAAAGCGGGCTAGTCGGGTCGCAACCCAAGGGGTTGCAAATCAGCTTGTTATACACTTCGCGCGGCGTATGGATTTGTTATGAAGTTGCATAGAGTCTGCCATGCCACCCCCTGAATAGAAGGTGGCATGACGTCCTTTTGCCCCTAGGTACGCTATTAATTGATCAAAATGAGACACCTTGCCTATTCAAAAAATTCCAAAACTTACTACAAGAGTTCTTTCTTCGTAGCTTTTTATAATTTCGACTGATGATGAATCACTGTATGATCCTTTGTAGTTTTTATTAGTACTTATACTATTTCTAATTTGGTGTCAGTAATTTAGTGCATATTAAACTTTTTGAATAATTTCATAATATAATTATTGACGAGATTATATAGTACAAGACGGTTGTTGGTTGAAAATTAAGGAATAAGGAATCCATACCCATCCATCGTATCATATCATAGGAAATAAAAAAGTATCGCATTTACCCTGGGTAATTACCTAAGCAGTGTGTACTTACAAAAATTCAAACAAACGGCAATAGCTACATACTTACGTACATTCAACATCATTCAAACAAACGTTTTTGAGAAAGATGACTAATAAAATTATTATTAATTTTAATTTGTTTACGTAAATATTTATTAATAAAAAATTGTTACATAATATTTTGAGTGCGAATAATTTATTTTTTAGTGGTGGATTGGTCGAAAAAATGAAAAGAAAAATAATAACAAAAAATACAAAATTGCTTCGAAAAATCGGAGTAGCTCCGTGAAAATATTTTCGTTTTGAAATTGTTAGTAAGGAACGCGACTGCAAACTGATACATTATTCGAGTTTAACAAGTCTTGTAGTGTAGTCAAATATAGCTTGTGTCACGGTCTTGAGTATGAGGTCATGCCGGGTCACGGTACTAGAAATAAGGTTCATGTGTGTCAATCAATTTAATATTAGAGTGCAGTGTATTAAATCGTCCGTTCCATTCATCAAAGAACAAATTTTGCCTTCCATGTGGAATCAGCGGACGAAGTCTCACCTGTTGTAACTTTGTAACTCGTTATCGGTTATCCACTAATTTGCTATGTAAGATACATTTGTCTATAGATTTTAGAAGCATGCAAGGGACTTCCAGTAAAGTAGTTTAATTATTATTGTAATTAACTTTAACCTGTCCTTGGTCCGGGAAATTTGTATACATGGGTGCGTTTAATTAATTATTAAATACTTCGTCGAAACCAAATTTCCCAGTTTGTAACCTTCCATCAATTTGTCTTGCTTCAGACTTTTTGCAGACATGTCCGACAAGTCCTAACTGTCCTGGTCGCCTGTACTTCTTGGCACTTGGCACTGACCGAGCAGACAGGGACAAACACTCTGTTGTCATTATCTCATTATCTGTCTAGTAGGTATACATATTTACCATTTACAGACTACAAACAAATAATGTGAACAAATTAGAATGTGGGGATTTCTTATCCTATTTTCATAGCAGTATAGTATATAGTGTATACCATCGACTAACTAGCTAAAAGTATGGACCTACAAACTTACCTACTTGTACTACTAACATACTAGCAATCCTAATACAACAGTGCATACAAAATCATCAAGTTGGTTTGATTACACGTTACCACAACCACCTAACCTACGTCAGATATTTCAAGTATTGTCTTGCTACTAGAAAAGTCTTTTATTACTTTTTGAAGTAGATTTAATTTCATAATAGCTATGCCATGTGGTTCATAATGTTACCGATAGAGACTGGAAAGCCTGAAATGAAAAGAGGAAGGAGGTTGGATGGAGGGATAATCTGTAATGTAATTGCATAACATTTCAGGACATTCCTAGGCTAGGAATCCTAGCCTGGATGGAATTATACTATTTACATTTAATTAAAGGTCATTTATCTAGACATCTACATTTATACAGGTAGTTACATGGTAACGGTACAATGTGGCATCTACACTGGAAGAGGGCATCTGCATATAAGATTTAATGTTTTTTTTAGGTATTTGAATCCACTTTGCATTCTGAATTATTCAGTATAATTAAGCGGAGCTATTGAATCGGGCAAAATATTGTTTTATATTTCCAGTTTTCTACGTTTTCGAACACACATGTCCCATGTGGGATTAGTGGGATCCTTCCTAATTGTAAGGGAAAGAGTCTTGTTAAGTGGCAATTACTGGCAATAGATACGAATTATTAATGATCAATTTGTAAACAGAATTCGCTGAATAATAGTAAAATTAATTTTCAAACTGTTCTAGCATCTTGCTCTTTAACAAATTATTTAGTGAGATATACGAATTCATTGATGATTGATGATTGATGACATGATGACTGTCAAGAAACATTCATCTTTTTTTAGCAGGGAGGTCCAAACAAGATTAATATTCCATCCTGAATCCAGATTCATGACTCTTTCATGAGGATTCGATTGTGCGAGTGAAGCCGGATGTGGTGTACCTACTTGGCTTTTTTAGACTTTCGGCGAAAATATTGGGGCAGTGTACTTTTCTTCTTTTTCTTCTAGAGTTGAATTTTTGTGGGTTTATGGAATAAATAATTAAGTTAGTAAAACTATTAAAAATAACTAATTTTTTTAAAAAGCCAAAAAATAGAATACTGACTAGACTTGTCTTGAAAATTAATTTTTATTATTATTAATAAATTGAATTCTGTTATCATCATAATATTATTAAATTCCTATCTATTGTCATTATTTGTCGTCATTGTCAGATTGGTACGTATATGGTATGGTACTTACAATTAGCAAGAGTCGTTCGTCGTTTCCTTTCCCTGAGGAAGGATACCAAAATGTGTATCCGAAAGCTTGGAAAAGTTGAATAAAACAATTTGGTACGCAATGCAATAGCTCGACGCATATAATTCAATAAGATTTAAAGCTGTTGGTTGTTATTGGTTCTGTTTGGCATTTTACGAGTATTGTTGAAGTTCACTTAATAGTAGTTCACATCCTGCCTTTGGATCTCCGGTATTTCTAGCGCTACGCGCGCCGGTAAGGCAATAGAACTAAATATTACATTACAAAAAAATAAACATTAAAAAATTCGAATAATTTAAATTGACTATAACAACAAGAAACCAGCATCCCTAATCCATTCTGTTGCGCGTTGTCTAGCAATTTGTTCCTCAAACCAGTACGTACCCCTGTTGGTCATCTTTAACCGGGGCAATTAACAGTCCAAAAGTAGCCCGAAGAACAATCGTACCCCTAGCCCCTTTATAATTCCCTCAAGAAACGCCCTAAAAATTCACTGTTTTTGCTTTATTTGCAGTTTTTTAAACAAAATTGTCAACTTCGCCCAAAATCCCAAAAGGGCAAAAATTTCTTGCCCTTTGGTTAAAATTTCACTCATTTTTGCATCCGTATTTGGATGCAAAACTATTACCTAAAATATACTTACTTAAGTATTACTTCTAAAATGCCCTTTTTCAGAGTCCTATATACTTTGTCCTCTTTCATATTTTTGCTCCTCTACTATTCACAGCCTAAAATGCTCTCTTACTGAGTTGACTAACTGCAGTTAGAAATTGACCAAAATTTGTATTATTTATTTTTTAGTTTTTTCGTAGCTCAGCACTAATCAAATTGCGTACCCCGAGACCGGGAGCATCAGCAGATTAGATTACCTACTTAAATCTACTCTGCAGTGTGCTTATTCTACACAATACCCAGTTCTTTTCCCATATAGATGCCACACTGTACCAGTGCCGGGTACATACATACTGGAATTGGAGTTTTAGAGTTTTTATTTTGAATTTGACCGAATAATATCGTAATGGTGGTAATGGTTAATTGATTTGATGAAGACCCATGAGAATAGTGTGTGTCTGGGCTGATGATGATGATGATGGGAACTCTAAAAAGACAATCAGAAAGGGAAGGATCTAGAGAATAGCGAGACAGAGAGAGAGAGAGAGAGGTGCGCTGAAGCAAAGTAAAATAAAAGTAAACCAGGTTTACAATCATTTCAAAGAAGACTAAAGAGCAAAATAGAAATGCTTTAAGTCTCAGAAGCACTTCTCATTATTATTTTATTAAAATACAAAATACAACCAATGCTCCCATCTCACTACCATCTACCTATCTTCTACTGTCTCCCCTCACGTACGGTGTCGTTCGTCTTCGTCGCCCAGAAACTCTCTTCTCGTCAGTCTACAGGCCTACACTGCGTTATAGTCTGCACTGTGTACCTTCACAGACACTCTTTTTATCACCATCAAAGAGATCAAGACCATCATCATCATCCTCAGGAACTCATCCATCAGTCAACAGCTCGAATCAGCTGCCGTATACCGTAACCGTACAGTGATAGTGATACATAAATTTATTTTTATTTCCTCTATTTATTCCACTCTATTTTAATATTTTAATTCCTGGATAACTACTCCAATAATTACACTACTCCATTTAAATAGGTCATAATTTAACAATTTTGAATTTCCTCCATCCATTCCCTCATCTCATCATCGGTACGGTAATTCGTATTGAGTATTCGTTATTCGTACATAGGTGGTAGGTGTCCTTAACTTTCATATTTATGTGCGTGCAGTGTAAGTAACTGTTCCTGAAAAGTGTGTACCACATTCATTTTGAGCTTGGTTGGTTGGTTGGGATATTCGATCGTCGATATTGGATTTAAGAGAGTTTCTGAAATAATATATTCCGACAGTAAAATTATATATAAATTAATTCAGAGAGGAGAGACATGACCACCGTGCATGATGTCATTGTACATTGTCAAAAACAAATCAAGAAGGAACCTCCACCAGAAAAGGTCAGTTTTGGTGTTTGGTAGTTTTGAAAACGGTCATATCTAGGTTGTAAGTATTGTAGTTTAGAATTCATTTTTATTTTGTGTGTGTGTATTTTATCTTATGAGATAGGGCTACGAACTCAAAAGTTCATTTCTTGAGGTATTTCGTGATACAGTGATATTTTTTGTCATTCGTAGTTCAATTAGTCAACTCAAAAGGTTTTGTGAGTGGAAGATGTTTAATTTGATAAAGGCAGAATGTCTGTATGAGTACCTGCCTAGGTAAATAGGTTCTCCTCGCTTTCGCTACATATGGTCGATGCACGTTTAAATTCATTCTTCATTGATTCATTGTGAATTGTACGAATATTTCCTTCATATGCGAATGGGTTTTAGTGTTTTTCTAGGATGGAATTTTTATGTGGAATTTCTTTGAGAGGTAATGATAAATGAGGAGATATTGAAATGTAACATGAAAGGGTATATAAGAGAGTAGGAGGGTCAGACAAGTAGACTGATGAATGATGGAGGTGTATGGGGAAGAAGATGTTGAAGCTGTTCAAGTTTGATACGATCGCCATATGGTATTTAGCAGTATTTTTCCATTTCTAAATGTATTTGTCTTTAATTCGATTACAAAAGTTTGTGCGTCGTGACTCCTTACACCTCAAGTTTGATTGTTTGTGAGCCACAATTATTTACCAACCATCCAACAAGAAAAATATGGATGTATGACTTAGTAATTTTCCAGAAGGGACGATTGGGCGATTTAGAATTTTCGTATAGTGCTTGTACACAACAGAGATTTAGAAAAATGTTTCATTAATTGCGATTTAGAAATGATGAATGAGCGGATGAAGTTTTATAATCTGGTACAATAACTCTGTTAAAACAAGTACTTAAACAGTAATTAATCGGTTTGTTTTTTTTTTCTCCTAAATGCAGTTACTTCACTATTTAAAACGATTAAACCGGCTACGTATTACAATCGATGATTTGCGAGAGACCGGAGTGGGTAAAACAGTGAACCAGTTGAGCCGTCTTGAAGGAGAAGTTGGTCAGTATGCTGGGAAGATTGTTGAAGAATGGAAAGCAATGGTGGAAACCCATAACGGGTCCGGATCGGATGAAGAAAAAAAATCGGAAACAGATGAAGATACTTCAGCATCTTCGGAAGAGTCTGAACCTGAATTAGAGATTGATATGAGTCATGCTGATGCTCATGAACCTAGTCCCCCGCACAATGTGGAAGAACCTTGCGACGTCGATGCGTATCATGAAGAGGACGACTCCGATGAAGATGATGAAGAAGATAACGAGAGTATGGAAGTTGTAAATAGTGTTAGCAGTAAATCTGACAATCATGAAAATGATAAAGAAACCATTAGGGTCCAAATTCGAAGTCATGAAGCAACATCAAGTTCAGATGATGACGATGAAGACGAAGATGATGATGACGGATCCGAATCGGAGCATGAGGATATAGTAGACAACAAGAGTCGAGATAGAGTTGACCTAGAGCATGATAAAGGGAGCAAAAGTCAATCGTATAGTCACAACAGTGAAAGGAAGGAACAAGAGGATAGTCAAGGAGCGAAATATAATGTAATTCCTACTCCGAATTTAAGTGTCAATACAACTGTGATAAAGCAAGAATACATGGAAAAGGATCGAAACCGTGACCGGCATCAAAGTAGCAGAACAGAGGAACATGCTAGTTATAATCATGACAGGTTATCTACTCTCAAAGATGACAAATCTGATCGAGAAAAGAATAAAGATAAAGATAAGGATTATCATCATCATGACCGGCTTCTCACCAACCTCAAAGAGGAAAAACCAGATAGAGAAAAATATAAAGAAAGGGAAAGGGAAAAGGAGAAAGAAAAAGAAAAGCCTAAAGATAAAGAACGTCACAGTTACAAAGATGATCGGAAACACGACCGAGAAAGAGTTAAGGAAAAATATACGGAAGATTCTTCAAGACATAGAAAGCACGGGAAGGATAAAGAAAAAGATCGGCGGGAGGAGAGGGATGAGGACCGATCTCATAGAAGTAGTAGCAGTTATAGTAGCAGTAGTAGTAAACACACTAGTGAAAAACATAATCATAAAAGAGATAGAGAAAAGTCTCGACACGAAGAAAAAGAGAAAATAAAAGAACATAGACACGAAGAAAAGGGAAAATCTAAAGAGCATCGATACGAAGAAAAAGATAAAAGTAAAGAGCATCGAAATGAAGAGAAGGAGAAATTTAAGGAACATCGACACGAAGAAAAGGAGAAAAATAAGGAATATCGTGTTGAAGAGAAGCAGAAGACGAAAGAGTATCGACATGAAGAAAAAGAAAGAGCTAAGGAATATTCTCCCCCTACGGTCTCAACTTTGCAAGACAGTAACTCGCCATCACCAAAAAATAAAGAAGTCCAAGAAATCAAAAAGAAATCTGGAGACTCGTCCAAAGAATCATCTTTGTCTTCTAGTTCACATAAAAGAAAAAAAATGGAAACCTCGAGCTCGAGTGGTGATGACAAGGAAAGAAATGTTAAGAAACAAAAAGTAACAAACATTAAAATTGAAACTGAGGAGATAGATTCGACAAGTGGACTTAATTTTGCCGATGTTTTAGGCTGTTTAGATGTGGCAAAGTCAACCACGAAACCTAAAAAATCTATTGTAGCTTCAGCTTCAACCAATAGTCCTGGGGGGAGTAAGTCACTAAAGAAGAATAGCATTATAGAACCTCCTGTTAAACCATCCAAAATTAAGACTGAAGATTTTAATGGTCATTCTACTAGTAAGTCTAGAGTCGCTAGAGAATCGAAAAGTAAAAATAAGTCAAGTATTTCGGCACCTCCTGCGTACGAAAGTTATGCGCCCCCCGTACTTACATTTCAACCTCCTAAACCCTCAGCTCCTTTCCTACTGCCTTCGGATATTTTAGGAGAGGACAGGACTAGTCGCACTCATTATGAAAATGGTTTGATGTCTACAAACGAAAATATGAACGAGTATGACACACTTTCATCCATGATGTCCAGTCGAAAAGACAGGCAAGCTAACGATTCTTTCTGAAATTTACTTTTCCAATTTTTGATACTGAGACTCCTGGGGGAATATTTTCTTTAAAGCGTTGGATGGGTAGCTGAATGAATACCTCTAATAATAAATTAATATTATTTTCGAAACGATTTTTTTACTGTAGGACTAAAGTTTATTCAGGAAACAAGACAGGGTACGTCGGCGAAATTCCATCGCTGTTCAATATGTGCATTCGAATTATTCAGGAAAACTTGGATAGCCTCGGTTTTACAGGTGGAGTTCCATACGACATCATTAAGCCAGCACTAGCTCGAGCAAGCGTCCGTCAACTAGCAAATATTGAATTCTACAATCCTTATTTGCAAGGTACTAAACTCAATTAACATACAATTTTTGTGGACAGTATATTTACCACTAACCCTTTTGTCACATTAATGTATGCATTAATTTTGTTAGAAAATACGGACGAATTATGGAAATTTATTTGTCAACGCGAGTGCCGAGGGCAAAAACCCCAGGAACTTGAGAGCTGGAGAGAATTATATTACGTAAGAAATATTCCTAAATTGACTGAATTAAATAACTATTTGTAAAAAATCATTTATAAACTTTAAACCAATCTTTTGTAAGCACATCTCGTTCTGGTTTTCTTTACCTACTGTACCAACACTTTTTTCGTGTACCCAAACAACTTACATTAAAATTTTGCATATATGACGTTTTTAAGAAGCCGTTTTTAACATCCCTAAGTAAATAAAAATCAAGAGCTTGGGACGGATAATTAAGGTTCTCCAAGTTATGCTTTAAGTAGAGGCTGGGACGGATAAGTACGGTATAACTCATTACATTATTGTATTAACTACCACTGAAACAAAATCGGTTATTTCACTATTTCCTACAACGTCGTGTGATTTTGAGATTACTTGTTTGCTTCGCTTGACTGTTGTAGTTTGCAGTTGGGTAGATTTATTAATATTGTCAGCAAACATTAGCAGTGTAGCCAGTGGCTTTCGTCTCCGCGTTTCCTATAACGTCGTGCTGTAAATGCACACGGACAGGAACGGTTAATAGTGTCTGGTACCGTAGGTAAAGTTAGTAACTCCGTTTCAAGGAGATTGTTTTCAAATGCAGTGGACTAATAGTGAGTGCAATGTAATCAATATAATTTGATTGGGGACGGTTAATATTTCTCGGTACGGTACTAAAGAAAAAGAATCTTCCTCGTTTTTTAAAATCTGTGCATGTATGCAACATTTCTTCTATTTTTAGAGATGTCTAGACGAGCGCCAAGAAAGGTTAAAGTTATTGTCGTCTAAAGTAAAGAAAAGTGTTGAACTAGCTGCTCAGCCAGTGAGGAAGGCCAAGTTAGCCTACGTCGAACCATCAATTCGTGGACCGAGATTTAGTAAGAGTAAAGCTGCTACGGTAAGCAAAAATTATAAACTATATAATATCAGAATGGACGTTTGTTGTACACTAAATAAATGAACGATCGCATTTTGTCTTTCCTCTTTTCTAATAGATTAAAAATGGGATGAAAACGCTGAAGCACCGTGAAGAAAAAGGGCCGAAAACTGGCGGACCCTCATATAGTGCTAGTTCAGGAAACAAAAATTCAGGCAGTTTAAATACAACAATCGAAGAAGCCGCAATAACAATATCTTCAGAGTCTAGAGCAGGGTCTGCGCCTGCCCCCTCAGTTTCGAGAGACTATTCCAACTCATCGGCTAAGATGAAACCTAGAAAAGCTCCACTCATGCAGAAAACTTTGAAATTGATCAAATCCGTTTACCGTAGATAAACGGGAGTGTTGCTGGACATTATGCGATTAACGTATAATGATTACTTTAAAGTTTAAACGTTATTGAATAACAGTCGTTTTTGAATTGTATTATTACAACATTACAAGGATGCATCTATATTATCTTTATTTTTTTGTGATGCCTGATTTTAATAGCAGACTTCGTGAACAGAAGTTAAAAATTTGAACTTGAATTGTTAACAACAAAAACCCCAAATTACTATAAGTTTAGCTTAGGCAGATAATTACTTGTTAATTGGGATTATATTAGTAGATATTATTTGTAGCATGAAATAGAAGTTTTACCTTTATCACAGTTTTTGTCAACGTAAGTATTTACAGCGTTTCGGCTTGGTCCTAGCATGTTCATTTTTTAAAGCATTTGCGTTTAAAAACCCCAACAACTTTTTGTTCTCATTAATGCTACATGTACATTGAAAATGCATTGTTTATGTAAATAGTATTCAGACTGAATGAGGTTTTAAACGGCGCGATGAATTATTTTTGTCATTCGTCAGTAGCACAGAGAAACAAAAATCAGGGGATCGGAAATGCATTACAAGGGGTGTATCTCTATTGGGTACTGCAACAGCGCAATTAGTTGTGGGCGCACGTTCCTTATTTCCCTCCCCTGATTTCTGGGTCATGGTCACGGTAATTCTTTCTATTACAATATTGGCTTTACTTACTAATAGGCATAAAATGCCTGTTAGTATTTTGAATTTAAGCATTGAATGCTTTTTGTTTTAAAGATTATTTTTTTTGCATGTCCTTATGGTATACGTTCATACACTGCGCAGCTAAAAATAAGGCTCATCGACTAACTATGAATGAAACGTGTGCTCATTCTCACCCATCTACTTTAAACACGAAATCGCATTACACTTTTAAATATTATACTGCTATAGTTGTACAAAATTAGACTAGTTGAAAATCTAGTAATTGTAAATGTAATATATAATTATATACTAGAGTTTACCTATCGTAGAATAGGCCAGCAAACCTAGCTCAAATTGTCGGTGCAAAAATTATATTTCAAGTATTACCTCATATCGTTAAAATTGTTTTTATTGTTAAAACAGCATTGTTGTATTCTTATGCATACGAATACCATGTATGCTTTTGCCCATAATTTTACTTTAATTTTTCCTACAGTACCCCTTGTACCTACATTTGATTTTGTAATAATATGTAGTAACGTTTCCACATGTTTCTTCTATTCTGTTGAAGCCTTTGATCATGTTATTCCTGAGTCCTAAAATTCTTGTTTTTAGCATTTTGTAAAATTCAGTTTTTTTCTAAAAACAACAAGTTCATAATTAAAATTCTGTTAATGGGCCACTAACTCCTGACACAATCACTACTAAAGGTGGACAGCTTGCCAGACACATTTGCACACCGAAAAATGAATAGTTTGTGTGGTGAGTTTGTTCTACGGAGTCAAGTATAATTTTATTAAGAACAGAAAACTACTTTAAACGGTAAATGTCAAAAGCCGAAATTCGAGAAGATTTCCAGTAGACAAGACGATTGTCCAGAGCCATCCATCCCTCCTCCATTTAAACCCTGTATCGTTTAATTAGGATGTTGAAATTTGGTTTTCATGTAAAGATTAATTTCTGAGTCGATTGTGAGCTGGAGGCACCACGCACTCATCACCTTTAAGGCTCAATGAAAAGGGTAATAATCTAATGTTAAAACTTTGCAAAACTGTATGTGAAGATGTGAGAAGTAGAAGCGAATAGACCACTACCAATTATTGAAAGTTATTATAATCTGTTTAAAAGCCAATTTTTTGCTTGCATAATTTTAAACGTACTTTATAAATCCAAATTGTGTTGACGATTAAAAGAGAGTACTGATTTTTATTCTGACATTAAAGAAATACTTAATATAACTGTAAATGTCTACAAGCAAACATTTTACGCTCAAGCTTTCTGTTGCAGCTTTTTAATTCGTAAGTACCTCATAGGTATTTACTATTATTTAATTTCTAAGTAGAGGTATGTTAAATACATTAATGTAATAAGTATGATGGTTCTTGACTGCATAGATTACTTTACCGTGTAAATGTTTTCTTACCATAAACCAATAATATGCATTTCCTACAAGAACTATCATAGTGTTCCCTCGACTCGACTCCTTCTTCAACTAATCATATCCTTGTGCACGTACTTACTATTATTGATAAGAAGTTGCATACATATTGTACCATGAAGTTCACGTAAACTCCAATATACATACATAGGTAGGTACTTACCTACATACCTACATATACATAGTAAATCCCTAATTGTGATAATCGCTTATGTGATTGTGATCATTACATATTTAAAAGTCACTGTACAGTGTCTGTGGTTGTGGGTTGAGTGACACTTCACTACGCAACCTCACAGTTCAATAAATATTTTATCCCTTCAACTTCAAATTTGACTTTGAATTATCTTTCATTACATAATAATATAGTTGAACAAGAACAAACTTGAAACACTACCCTCAATAATAGCTCCGATTTGCTCTTCTTCTTCTACTGAAATGGAAAGAGTAACAGTACTACAGACTGGAATTCTTCTTATTACCTCTCATGGACATGAAAAAATTCAAAATTCTTACGGATGAGCACAGCTTCAAATTCTAATTCCAAATACATATATTTATAACAGGTATAGACGTCTACTCATACATGATCATCAACGGGTCTCTTTACATTCCTCATCAGTCGCTACTGTATTATTATAAGTACTCGCTGCTACGTCACTCGTCATCGTCACTCTACTCAGACCCAGTTCATTCCAATTTATTTTCCTACTAATCATATTCCTTAAAATAGACAAGAAGTAGAAGTACTCTACTGTATAGGTTATATATATATACGCGTAGTTTATGTGATACATGCAGTATCTTTTAGGAGATATTGAGATATCAAATGTCTGTGCTCTCTCTCTCTCTCTCTCTCTCTCTCTCTCTCTCTCTCTGACTGGCTCAAATACAATTTGACAGTTTAGTGAAAACATGCAGGTGTAGTCTAGTATGTATGTAGTATTTTTATACGCCAGTATGTACTCGAAACGTATTCAATTAAGATTAGAAACCCAGTCGTAAATAACAGAAGAACAGTACCAGTACGGTTTCTCGAATTAAGGGATCGAACTTTAAACAAAATCTAATGAGTAAATCCAGCTCTGGTTCTTGTATTATCGTATGAATAGCAGCATCACGTCAACCAGCTATAGCAACTATAGTTCAAGTTGTAATTGTAATTGTAATTTTGACTATACAGTGAATCATCATTACCGAAAAGACTTCTTCACTGCTACGCCGATAAAACCTAAATGGAAGTGTGCAGCATAGGTGGCTAAGAAAGTAGAATGTAATTATTGATAGTACATTCACAAGCACATAAACATTGTGATTATGATTATATTTTTTTAATTACTCTATGTATATTAACAAGCAATGCTAATGCTGGTCTCTGGTCTAGACTATCATATTGCGTGACGACGGCTACGAATTTCCAAAGTCAAAGCAAACGGCTTGAAGAATTGTGCTGATATCTGTACATAACGGCTACGGCTTCTTCCACTATAATGTATAAGAACTAGGTACTAGGTACTTTATACTGATTGATAATGACCGAGTCATACATAACTAGAGACTACAAATTACACGTAATAATACATAAGTTCCATTATTAAGAGATGCAACGTGGGAAAGTCCAACCACATCACCAGCTCTATTGTTTTCCATCATCATTAACCCTCTGACATTTAACAAGAATATTGTGTAATTACTCACTCTACAAATGCATGCTGTACTGGAGATTGAGACTGGACGGTGCGGTATCAGGGAAGAGATGGACCTATTCATGTAGACATAATGTATCTGCAATTTTAAACCCATAAATAACAATATACTATCCAATAATTCGGAATCGCTATCTGTAGTACTTAGGAACACAAGTCTCTACTTTCATGTAATAATAACTCTCTTATTCCCCCTCCTAACTTCCGAACGAAGCAGTATGTACCTATGCACGCACGAAGGTAGATAAGTACCACCTACATACATAGCTACATATATGCGATGGCTACTCATCTGTACTCGAGTGGAGATCATCATGGAAAATTGAATTGTTGAATGTTGACACACAAAAAGAGATTCATTTCAGGATAGTTTTATCTCCTTTGACCAAGTCAGAGTCAGAAACTAAAAGATGAAAACAACAGTAGTGATGACTTATCTACTTAGACAAAATTCATCGTCGAAGGAAATTTACTTCCTCCCTTCAATCCTGTTTACGTAAGTACTTCCATCGAGTAGCCCCACGAGAGACTCACTGTAGTAGCACGTACTAGACTATGTATAGAGACCGAGACCGAACGACTAAAGAGAATCTACATCTCTAACAGAACTACGGTAGATACCCACTATACTATGTATACACTACCGACTAATGTGGATGAGACTATATATCTGTGGCTGTTGAAATCTTCCTAGCTAGTTCATAAGACTTTGTTTTATCTACACAGGATAGTGACAGTTATGGTACTAAATGTGGTATGTGGTCAACTCTCGGTTCTTTGAAACTACTTCACAATTAAATTAAATAAAAATATATTTTCCAGCGCCGGACCTAGATGTACCTAAACAATGTATGTCTGTATAATAATAAAATAACAAACACTAAATATAAAAATATAACAAGAGATCGGCCACCGAATCGTCATGTTGAACTGATCCAAGTAGGTACGTGTCTGTAAATGTCTGTAGTACATGCGTTCTCACACTAAGCAGTATGTATGTACTGACTGAGGATGACTGATATTGTTGACTGTATAACACAACACGACATGAAATTAATATTAGAAATAAGAAGCCGAAAATGTCTTGAGCATGGCTGGTGACAGCTTGTCTGTACATATGCAATGCTTGTAAAGGATGATTTACATTGTGCGAAGCCTCGATATTTATAACAAAATAACTATATACCTATTTAAAGAGAAGTGACTCAGACCATAGTTCCTTCCTAGTGAGAATGAGATGAGAGTTAAAGCTAAAGTCAAAACGATTATTTGTTCGAGTGTGTAGATGGGAATAATTTACTTCGTGAGAAGAGTCAAGGACTTTTGTTAATTTTATTTCGTTACTATACATATTTATGTACCATCCTCGTCCTAACCAAATACATTTTGGACCTACTGCTAAGAAACAATCAAAAATTTAGTTTTTAAGAATAAGCTTGGGCTTCAAACGTTCAGACTTGAGGCGATATCATACCCTGGTAGTGAAACTTAAGTCGTAGAAACAAACATGCAAACAACACTGGACATAAAATACACGCCACTGCTTTTTGACTACTGTTGCAACTGTGTTTATACATAGAAAGGTGGTCCCTTATTGAATCATTTTCCTGTCAACATATACTTTGATTCAACTCCGGCAATGGGGCAATAACTGCTTTTTTGTTTTCTGAGTACATTTCAGGAGGACATGCATTATTTATGTTAGTAGCGTAGGCACAGTGTTTATTAGAAGGTTGAAGTGAATTTACACCAGACAAGACCCTAAAGATGAGAACTATGGGGCATGGAGGACCATAATAAGGCATCGTTCATATATTATTGCGTATTCAGCTGAGAGAGGGGGAAGGGATGTTTTGATTGATGACGCTTGATTAGTCTTAATACAAGTCGTACATATGTATTTTGTACAAAATTTCTGGAAATATTGTTTACGGAATATATGGACGATGCCTTAAGGAACAAAAAAGGGATACGGGACAGCAATAGGATATAACAGCAAAGGCCGAGGACTTAGTAAAGGACCTAAGGGATAATGGGAAAAGCCTATGTGACTCATAAAAAGCGGTATCACAACAACAGCTGTAGGGATTTGGGATAACTATAGTAAACCCCTGACGGTGAAATCATCGCCGTCACCGGCATTTCTCTGTTTCGATCCAGACAACAAACGAAAGGACCTAACAGCTACAAATACCTAGGTAGAACCCTACATCTAATAATGTCAGGATATCAAGTCAAAGGTGAGACTGTTCGACTGCGACTTACTTTTGTGTCAGTAATCGAATAGAGCGTGATGCTGTGCTAATTGCTCTTGCCAGCAATACAGGATGATGATCAGTCCAGCAGTGTACTAGACTCGACAATCGCAAACCACGATGGTATATATATATAAATAATACATATTACCGGAATTAAATTAAATGATATTTAAGCTTAATTAGACCCATTAATTAGGTAATTAAGATCCGTCATTCAGTTGCGGTTGATAATGTTCGCGTGCTCAAGGTCATCGATAAGGCGATGACCGATAGAATAGCTGGACAGTAATTACGATATACTTAATGAGCCTATTGCATTCGAACAAAAGTCTGTTTCAAATCGAATAAACACTTTGCGGAACTTCCGTCTTTCAGATTGAGCTCAACAAAGCTGGAGCTGATATTCAATATACGTACAAAGTATTTATTGTTAGTTGTAGGAATGATATTAGTTGAGAACAAATCATTTCTCTTCCAAAAGTGATCTCAAGCTTTGCTTCCGTGTAATATAAAGCAAGTTACGAAATTTGAATTGTACGCAGTAAACAAGAGTATAATGATGAATTCGAATACCACACTCTACATCTATTTGAACTAATGCATAATTAACATTCCTAACGTTCTTACATCTTCGTTCTTATGCTAATTAGGAATATTGTTCACTGAACACCAACCTACAGTACTTCAATCGAATATGTCTTTCCTGACAAGTCCAGAGTTTAAAATTCAAATTTAAAAATTACCTTCATTATCAGTCTTAGTGCGAACATGCAACTTTAAATAAAATAATTAGAAAATCATTAAAGATAAAACCAAACCAGCCACTTCACAGCGCTAATCACTATCAGGAATCGGGGAATAACAAAGGGGAAAAAATAGAAGCAGTAGTACTAACAGTACAGACGCGCAGTCATTGTAAAATATCAAACATTCTGTTTTCAAATTAATTCGATTATCACTGTCTGTTTCATATCTTATACACCGCATTACGAATGTTTATTTCTTCTTTAAAACATCGGCGATATTTTCTTCAACAACAAAATCCCACAATGCTTTTCACTTGTCAAGTACGGTTTCTTGCGTAGGAGTTTTAACTGATATTGACAACGGGCTGAGGCTGAATTTCTTCGTTTAGTTTTACTATGGAGTACTCTCTGCAGACAGATAATAAAGAGTATCAAAAATCTAAACAGCTCTTACAGCATTCAGAGTCAAATCAAGACAAGAATACAGAAAGGCAAAAGAATGATGCTTCTTAATTAGATTTATGCAAATTTCGTAAGAACAAGAGCAAAGTTTTGAAAATATGATAATGAAAGGAGGTTAAGTACTGTGTAAAAACGACCAGAATAAAAAATTCTTACGGAGATCCGGATGAGACGCCGCAGAGGGAAGAATTATAAGCTCCGGGCATCAAAATTTTCCAAAGAGAATTAAAATTCTTGGCAAAGCAGCTAAGCTTGGCGTTCCGCCTTAATCCTCAATTAACTTCAGTATATAAATTACACGATGACGATTTCTAGGAAATTAATTTTAAAAAAAGAAGACATTATTTGTAATAGCAATAGCTGTTGACTTTGTCGTACAGCGCATAACATTTCTTGAACTCATCGAAAATATTTCGTTTTGCCTTTCAAAATCCAACTCTAGTTTAGAATAATGAATGTCTGGACAAACATTATTCAAAGTACAAAAGAATGGAAAGAAGGATGCGAGTGAAAGACTGACTGCAGTAAAGTGAGCGGATATGAATAAAATACCAATTAAAAAAAATGTAGCAATTATTAAACGGCCTACCCGAAGATTATGAATGGAATCCCTGAATTGAATTCATGCAAACAAGACCGACTAGAACTCAGAAGTCAGAACCAGAGTAGAAATTACAAAGGTAACTTAATAGAAATGAAAAATAGAAAAATGTAAGCCAAACGATACATCGTAGACGCAACTACCTGCGTCTGAAAGCCATTTATGTATCTCCATATATAATAATTACCTTACTTCACCGTCGACTCCATGTGGTAGAAACCAGCCATTATCAGAATTTAATGGAATATCATTCATATTTAATTAATCTAGTTCTAGTCAGCTCTCATTGGCGCACATACTAGTACATACTCCCGTGAACCGTCCATTTGCCCCGGACGTAGAAGGCAAATAGACATTTTTTTGAACAACAGACGTGGTCAAAGGCTATTATTGAATTTTTAAAAGATAAGGAAATCCATCGGAAATACCACTAGTAATGATTGCACGCAATTCAATACCTTATGCCTTATCAACCTCGTCAACTGATTTACTAATAGGCATTCCTATCCCTGTTGAAATGCAGAAAAAAAAAGATGACGGACTTGAACCAACTCTATTCTCTCTGAAAACCAGCTCTCCAACTACCACCAACTGATTATGATTATGACCCAAAAGAATCAACAAGAGAAAGAATTAGGAATTCTAATTAAAAGGTGCATTCCTTTCATTACTTGAATACAAAAACGTTCTTAACAAACGTACGACTATCAACTATACTAGACTGCTACAATCAAATTACAATAAAGACCTTGTATAGACCATCTTTGATATTTCATTTCCATTTCCAACCCCAACCTAGTTATAGACTATAGACAGATGCTCATCCTATCAACTATAAACATACATTATTGTCTTTTGTCCACATTAATTAAGGCAAAGAGTTTTTTTTTGCATTCACATTTTTACTCTGATATGGAAAACTCTGACAGAAAAAAAAACGTATGTAAATGTCAGAGTGAGAGTACAGACATCATTAGTCAAATGGTGCTGGCTGGGTGGGTGGTGCGGTGAGGGGTTGACCTATGACACCACACCAGAGCTCTGGTGCATATATAGCACGCTATTTCAAACAGCTAATAATATATTCATACACTACTGTGGACAATTCTGGCTGTCGGCTGTAAACTTGCCTCTTACTAGTTAGTATAATGAACATTACATTATTGAGTACTAATATATATCGACTCAACTACGGACTACGGAGCGTCTGTCATCCAGCTACAAGTAAGCTACTATAAGATAGATACCTAAACTAACTTTAGCATTTATGTAGGTTTGAGTATAAAGTCATAATCATAAGTACATTACCAACTTGTACACGAAGATTTTTTCGTGGTCAAATAGTAGCATCTATAGCTACACTGGCTTGACTGACTTTTATTAAATTAAATAGGTAGGTACATAGAGGGGTTACTGAGTGAGAGATGTGACTGGGTTCGTGGGTTCAAAAACTAATATTATTTCGACTGACACTGTTGAACGTGCTGGAATATCGTTCTGCTTAAGTGCTTGCCTTTAACTTTACCAACTTGTCTATTGCCATTAGATTCGAGGGAAACTACTCTCAGAGGACGGGACGACGGTGGTGGTGGGAAGAAGAAGACGAAGACGAAGAAGAAGAAGTGAGGACAGAAGACGTAGGCTCAGTTATAGTCAGTGCGATGCCTCGTCGTTGCGACTGTAAGTGTCGACATGGACATGGAACCCAGAAGCCCTCCGCGTTATAACTCCTAGTCAGTCACTCGTCAGTCACAGTCGCATCTCATAAAAGGACACAATCCCCCCAAGTCAAGTTATTTTATCTCCTCAAGGAATTATCCATTGTTTACATGTCCAAGTCCAACAATAACACACTTCATCTCCACACATCATTGACTCTCCTCGTCTATCTGCATCTTGATCAGGGGATGAGGACGAGTGATATCTGGTAAAACTGTCTCCACGTCAACGTGCTCAAAAGTTAATAAATATCTCGTCATTTATTCAAGTCTACTCACAAAAGGTAGACAGATAGTAAGTATTTCCAAATCACCCTTGATCCCCCCTATATGTGCTTCACATTTATATACCCATTTACGTCAACTCATCGACAAGTTCAATCCACGAGTTAATCTGGGAGAGCAATCTTTTGAATCTATCTGCACAAGAAGAAGCAGAAGTGAATCAGTAGCAGTAACCAACAATTATCAACTAACGCCGCATCCAGCATCTATACTTGAATTAATTGAAAATATTTTGCAAATAAGGTAGGTATAATTTGTTATTACATTTATTTAGTTTAATTTTAAATATTTAGTTACAGTACTGTCAACTGCAGGCTAAGAGCCATCATCATTATTTGTTCCCAATTACCTATTACGAAAAACTACAAACTACGAACTACTACAGTCAACGATAGCGGAGTGCATTTTAAGTTCGACGGACAGTTTGGTACTGGTCCAGTGGTTTGCCTGTAAATTGTAAATTATTTTTGTTTTGGCCAGTTGTGATTTTGTGTGTGTGCATTCGTCAGGGGTAAATTTCGATTTCCGGTTCCGGTTCCGGTTTTTGTTTAATGTGTTGATGCAGTCTAGGCTAACTACCAATGAGACATGTTGAAAGGTTGGATAAATGTAATCGTAATCGTAGTATTGATTATTATTATTATTATTATTGCTCTTTTATTAATAGTAATAGTATTGTGATATGATTACAGTGTTTATACTCATTTATCAAAAACCGCTCAAGTTCATCAGTTATAATTTGCGATTAGATAATTTTGTTTCTAAGGATTATCTGAATTTTCCCCAGACGGTCTTGTCAGGTCTTACTAATATACAAGCCCACACACTGCCACTTTAGATAGGTACTCCAGTATCAGGTCTCATAAGTATGTATATCAGGTCATATAAGAAGAATTTGCATGACGTAAAAAAGATAGGCCAGGCAAGAGGCAGGGGAAGAAAGAAGGGAGACTGATGGAGGCACTCATCATACTAGAAAGTAAAGATAAAGAATTATCAGTGGTAGTTCCCAACTTGGGACTTGGGATGATATTTATTACATTTATGTATGTGTGTGCATACGGACTGGCTCGCGTACGGTGTGGTGTGGTGGTGTAATATCGGGATAACGAACGATTAGGAGTGAAAGAGTGAGGAAGGAAGCGAGTCAAGTTTATTGATTAGAATAAGTATGAAATATAATCAAAAATTATTTAACGATTATCTCGGTTATTAGTATTTATTATGATAGGATGTGACATTATTTCATATTGAGACTGATACCACAAATCTTTTTTGATAGGAACAAATATATAGGTAAGATAATTTTACACTACTTTTACAATTACATCGAGATTGTGTAACACAGCACAGTACAGTCAGTCAGTGCTGTGTAGACTGTAGACTGTCTGCTTCCTACAGAAAAAAAAACAAAAAAGAGAAAGAACATAAACAAGCGATTCACTAAACTAACGGGGATTGTACCAAAGAAAAAGACCAGATTTGGAGAATTCATTTGTTGGAGTTTGATACTTATATAATTTCATTTCCTTTTTCATCTCCTTTTATTCTCCTTTGAAGTTGGAGCTCGAGCTCATTAGTGAACAAGTGTCTTTAGTAGCAGTGCTTATATCTATTTTACTTTTAAAACTAGGTATACACATACCTCCTGTTGAATAGCTATAATATTAAAATTATTGTCACTTTAAATTATCCTCACATCTTCAAAATTACTATTACGCACGCGGCCATGGCTGTTTCTCGGCTGGAATTACAATATGGAGATATATTACTTGGGTACTTTTATCTGTTACCTGAAATAATGATTACAGTATCCATTAGGGAAACAATGGGGAAGTATGGAAGCTGTATCTCAAGGTAACTAACTGAAGTTTATAGGCACAGAGGATCAAAGGTGGAATTCATTGTATCTTTAGAGACAAGTTATAGCGTTAACAATCCGTTGTTTCTTTCGTGTCATCAGTCCAGATTTTGTTAGTCTATTTTATTATTTTGCAAACGTGAATCAGCAGGTCTTTCCATTAGGGTATATGTATAGTAATGTTAATAAGTGACGACACGCGTGGGTGTAAATGGGTAAGTGATGTAGGTATGTATGTACCAATAATGTAGGTACTCCTAAGTACATACATATTACTTAGGATCACAAATGAGAATACGGATGTGTGTAGGTAATAGTAATTATTACAGAAAAAGAGATAAATGAGCGAAGCATTAGTAGTGCTGATGGTGTGCGCATTCAAATGAATCGTGGAGAAAACGTGGAAATAACTCTAATTGCTATCAATGTGCATTCGACTGACTCTGATTGGAAATGGCTGAACTTGGGACAAATCCAGTATCGCACAGTCAGTCCTCCCTTACAATGCAGTATTTGTAATATTATAAATGTACGTAAATAGCCTCAAATCTTAACCACATAATAACACGTATTGCTAGAACATTATGCAAGGGTATGATAGGATATATGACTCGATTGTAAGGAAAAGTCAAAGTTTTATTAATCTATATTATTATTTAATATCAATGCATTATTTCTCGTTCGTACTACCGTTAGTACATTAGTATGTTTGCATCATTTTACTATCTAGGTATATTGTTGGATGCTCGTTTTGTACTATTTATGATATTTGGGAACTGTTATTAGGTTTTCCTATTATCTGCACCTTACTTATGTTTATGTACATATATGGTTAGCGTAAGATGCATCGCATTTCCTTCGCTCACCGACCTAAATATTACCAAAAAATAAAGCCAAACCACTGGTTTACCGCAATGTAAGCAGATACTTAACGTTACAATTTTTAGATCTAATTAATAATAATACTAATTACGTAGTTCACTACTTGAGTGGAAGGAAAAACTATAGGGTGGCAAAGTAAAGCGATCTACAAAATTAATGTATTCACATGAATACTATGTAGCTCTTTGTTGTGAGTGTGAGACAAAATGATTTCCGTTCAGTGACAATGAGTGCGTAGTCTACTAACCACTGAAAGCCACAAAATTGAGATAAAAATACGTAGTAAAATACTCGCTACACTATTTTATGAGCAAGTTACTTGCATAATGTTTGTAGACAAATTCTAACAAGAGGCTAAGGTACAGTAATGCTTTTTTCGGCGACGTTTTCTGAGGGTAGAAAAACGAAAATGAAATTAATTGCTATGTTTAGTGATACACAGTGAAGGATATTTATTCGTGGACAAACGTATTGGTGCCGGAATAAGTTGTTAATTTGTATTTTGTCGAATAATAATAAGGATTATAATATTTTGGCTGGCCAGTACAAACTATGCTTGAAAAGTGGCACACCTACATACCTAAGCCTACAGTTGTGTTCCAAAAGTACGTAAGATCTAGGTAGGTATGTACCTATGTATGTATATATACCTAGGCATCCACGTCAAGAACATAAAATTCGGGCTTTTTTTCTGGTTAATACAGTTTCTCAGTTTCTTAAGAATAATTTGTATTGACATTTTGGGAAGCTGTTGGAAGGATAGTGGCATTAACATGAGACGGAGTTGAAGAAGAGTGAAATATGAATGTAGAATGTGGAATTCTTAATAGATGCATAAGTAGTGAGGTTGCGTAAGTGCACGGTCTTTAATGAGTCAGAAAGAAATAAGTGACTGATTGCCTCCCACCCTCCATGCTTTACTGTTTGACTGGATGGAGCCAACCTCCAAGTGAATATATATATTATGTAGAAGGTACAAAGTATGAAGTATGTACAACCACCGTATCACACTAAAGTCACCCTCAAATTCAAATATGTAATTAACAGGATTCAAATTGAAAATTGGAAGGGATCATACGTCTGAACATACGTAGCTCTAATGCCATGTACAGAATGCATGTCTGTCTGCCTAAATTCCAGATGATCAGATATGAGTTTTTCCATTGATTT
This sequence comes from Dicyrtoma fusca, assembly GCA_034695205.1. Classification (NCBI taxonomy): domain Eukaryota; kingdom Metazoa; phylum Arthropoda; class Collembola; order Symphypleona; family Dicyrtomidae; genus Dicyrtoma; species Dicyrtoma fusca. Next base: position 17,317 of record JAQFZC010000719.1, on the reverse strand, counting down.
CCTTCCATAAATTGTTTCTGAAGAAGCCTGTAAAGATATGTAAGTAAAGGGAACTAGGTAATAACGCAAGTGACAGAGCAAGCGAGTCAATTGTAACTTGTAAGTTTCTCATGAAAAGCAGCTCCATGTTTTCTAGCTTGAATTTGAACTCTACCGTGGTTCAGGGCAACTTTTAACCCGTTGGCTCTGTCTTGACTTTTGGTGCTCTCTCAAATGTTAAATGTGCACATACTAGAGAGTAAGTACAGGCGACATTCACATAGGGAAAAAAAATTATGAGAGAGGAACCTCATGTTCATCTTGTTCAGGAGCAGGTCAAAGGTGGGATGAAGGAGGAAAAAAATCCACATGAGAGAATCATTTATTTTCTCTCTACTCTTTGGTATGGCTTGGTCTTAGAGAGTTGATGCTGTCGTTGTATTTGTCAGGCTTGCACATATTATGATTATGTATACTCTTTTTCATTCTGTTGGACAAATACATTCAACTTTTAAACACACACTCCATTATTCTTGATAGTCAGAGGGAGACTCCTCTATTTTGCTGTCACTGCTCTGTTTCTTCAGTTTCACACACAGGCACACACACACACACACACACTCACTCACACATGTATCCTGGTATCCCTCCTAATTTATAATTATCATTTCAATATGTACGTCAGGATTTCAATGTTCAAGGAAACGAACATTCAGTATTGGAAAAAAAGTTTGACGACGAAAGCAATAAAAATCCTCAAACACGTCCATAAATTATTGCCAACTTCTAACTTATTTCATTTGACTTTCTGACCTTTCCGCTAACAAAATCAACAAGATCATCGTCAAAGTTTGTACAGATACTGCATACACGTAATAGTTTACTAAATGACTTTTTCTTGAAATTGAAAAATATTATTTTATATCTTTCATTGCTCAGCTGGTATTTTAAACTCTTTTCTGTATGTGCACTGAAATGCAGCTAGCGAGAATGCTTTAAAGTAGTGTGTGTGTGTGTGATTTCTAATGGTCAGGTTCTGATGACTGAATTAGAAATTACACACTAGTTGTACGAGTTTCTGTTGTTCTGTGGTTTTATTTTGTTGGCTAATGTAATGTTATAAATGTCTCAATGTTCTAGAGCTGAGAATGGGTTTGGACAATTCGGAATCCTCGGACTCACTCTCTTCAGTTTCGTCCTCGACGACGCCCGGAGTTCCCACACATCTTCCCCCCATCTCAAGTCCGCTTCCCCTCCCCCTGGCAATACCCCATCCAAGTGTGATTGTCGAGAGACATGATCATCACCACCACCACAGCAGCAGCAATCACGGTCATGGTCATGGCCATGGTCACAACAATAGCAGTAGCTCAAATAAATTTGATGTGAACGGTCACAGTCATCATCATGGACACAGTCAGAGCCACAGTACGCACAGTGGGAATGGAAACAGTTCGGCAAATCTTAATCTGAATCTATCCACTGTGACCGGCAACTCCAATTCCGATTCCCCGAATAATCATAGCAACATCTTAAATAGTCATTATCACAGTGCAATTATCAAACGCCAAGGAGGTCACGGTTCTCATGATATCTTTAATTATTTTTTCGGATCGGATCATCATGGTCATCATGGCGGGCATCATGGGAGTGGGAATCAGGGGGGAGGAGTAAATGGTGGTGGTGACGGGGGTGGGAGCGGCGGTAGTGGGGGTCATGGCCATGGTGGGGATCATGGAGACCAGCAAGATGAGAACGGAACGAACGGAGAAACTAATAATAATGTATCTCACTACCAGAATGAGTATGTAGATCAGAAACCAAGTTTAATTGACTTTCCTTTGGATCATCATCATCATAGTAACCACCATAGTAGTCACAATAACGATCATCATCATCATCACAGTACGGGAAGTGGCGGTGATGGACAGAATACATCCAATGAAAGTCATAGCAGCAGTACAAGTAGCCATCATCATAGTAATTCTCCGCTGAACAGGTACGCTTTTACATATCGTAGTATAAGTCAATTTATTTCAGTCAATTTCATTGTACATAAGCTATGGTAACCCGTTTTCTGCGCTCGAAAGCTTTATACTTGCTAGTTATTTTGTGTCTTTCTTAAATGAATATAATTTATGCTGCTGAGCTCGTGTAAATTGAGAAATATCCTGTGAATTAGGAGAGATTTTGTTTGAGACGTTGAGATACAGAGAATACTGTTTGACGAAGCAATATATTCAATTTGCTATTAGAAATCTGGAGCAAGAAGTTAGTTAATAGCATTATGTATTTGTTTTTCACCTTCAACGAAGATGGTATAAGCAGGGAAGTGTGTTTGATCCATGATTTGTTTGTGTTGTGTGTCTACTTTAATGTGAAAATTTTGTGTGACAATGGTAGGCGGGATGAAATGTTGGGGCGGAGAATCGAGGACTCAATGCATTTAAACTACACGTCCATTGATCACAGTCCGTATGGAAATTCATTGCTGCACAGTTACATGAATGGAGCAGGCCCAGATTTTTTGACTCCTGGCCCAGCCTCATGGACGTCGACCACCACAGGTTGCCTCTCACGCACATTGTACTACATAGATCTCTGTTTAGTTTTTTCTATAAACTCATCCTATCCCATCATCCATTCCATCATTTTTTTTTATCTATCTCTCTGTCTGTATATTAGACTCTACTCTCATGTCTTTATTCTGAATTTCACTATTTGATAGCGAAAGCAATTTATTATTTACTATATATTTTACTAGATAAGTCAGTTTACTTGGAATTAGTTTTTCATCTCTTGCCCTTGTAGCATCTCAATTCTTGTGCTATATATCCAGTCCATAAATACATCTTCATTAAATCGACGTTGAAGGAGCATTAGACTCTGTGTACTGTTACTATAATTTGAATTACACATTACACAACTTCTAACTGTACAGAATTTCGAGAACCTTGAACCTTTAACGACGATTTATAAAACACAGTTAAGACAAGTTATAGACCCAAGTCTCCTTTCCAACTCCAAATCCAAGTCCGTCTGTTAATCCATTTAAGTAATTTCTAATTTATAGGGAAATTACAACTGGAAAATAGTTTTTATTAACATCATAATACATATATATATATATACATACTTGTATAAATTATTATTCTGAATTCTAAATGGCGAATATTCATAACAATGACGTAGGTTTAGAAGAAACCTACAAAGGGCAGTCAAGTATTTTCCAAGCAAATCGTTTGCCTATTTTTACACCACCTTCAAGGAGCATGCATGGTCTTCACCATTATGGAACTCGTATGTCCAACCTACCCTTTTTTTAAAAACACTTCTCTATCGCTTCTATCATTTATATTTACTCGTACTCTAGTTTTTTTTGTTTTACTTTGGGTTTTTGGACTCTGAAAAGTCTGTCTTACTGATGCAATGTAATTTTCTTTGGTAGTTTGATTATTTTCTCAACTTATTATTCGCCTTTAGAATTGGAAAAATTCTGCTTTTCTGTGTTATACAATAACTTTGATTTGCAAAATATTTATTTACTTGCGAGGCATGCTGTTTTCTTGAAATTTATAAATACCGACGTTATTATCCAAAATAAACAATTTATGAGAGAAAAATAAAAGTAGTAAGCACGTAAAGATGTCATCATGTTAAGCTGTACTCGTATTTCGCAATCGTGTGTAATGTAAAAGTTTGGTATTCGTGCAGAGTAATGTATGGTGTGAGCTAATAGTCGGTAGTCGGTAATGATGGGTGTGTTCGTGTTCTGTGTGTATTTACCTGTGATTTGATTGATCGGTCGGCAGAGTACGGAACCACAGAGCCGTTCCCATGGGCTACTGCCGGGTACCCGAATATTAGTGACCTTACTGGGGCTAGCTTTGGATCCAATGGGAATGGAACGAATCCAACGAGTCATTCTAGCAGCCCCTCAACCCTTCCGTATTCACCTCAAAATCTTACAAATATTGTTGCTCAACAGCCACGATCCAAGCAAAGTCTTCTCAATGGTAAGACCCACTTGTCCAGAATACATTTTACCATTACATTTTAGTATAATTGTGCATTCCATTGCGAAATGACTATTTTCTAGAGTAGGATTGTCATTTTTATAGTGTGTAATTGTGCCATTCATTAATCATTTATGCAAGTAATAGTAATAAGGCAGTGTCAGAGTTGCACCTCACCAGTGACCAACTATATAACCACCTGGCGAAAGTCATTTTCATTGCAATGAATATGTTGTTGTGAATTTGTCGACATGTATTATCAGTATAAAATTAAATCGCCTATGTGTGAGGACACATGATACTTGGTAATGAAAATGAAATGATGTAGTAATTTAAAGTACCTATTATAATAGTAGTTTTTTGTTGTGTCATAATGCGTGCAATTGATATTGTAATTACATTGATAGTAGGACTAGGAGTCGCAGCAGTTTATCGTTGTCATTAGTACAGTTATAGCCCCAATGATTCAACACGTAGCCCATACATAATCAAATATAAAAAGAATCTAGTGATGAAGCATGGAAGTTGGACTTAGTTGATGCGTTAATGAAGAGAGCAATCAGAATGCAAATAGATAATCATACAGGACATTAGACGAGCGAAGAGTATGCATGGTAGTAAGCCATATTTAGTTAATGAGGGTAGTTTAGAACGCTTTTATCTCTCTGTTATAAATTCATTATTGGAATATTAAGGGAATGATACGGATTCAGAAGGAAGGATTAGTTTCAGGACGGTTGCATCACTACATAATATGTATAATTAACTTTATAGTGTAACGTGCATGTGTGCAGGCACTTTGCTGGCTTCTTTAGCGTCTTTAATTTGACTTCGTACTTGGTATTACATCTTCGTCCTCATATCTCTTGACTCGTCGCATCTTTAGCACCATTAAGCTCCAAGTAAACTTCAGCTTCTCTGATTTCAGACGGCCATGTCATACAGATACAGACAGAGTATCTCTACCCAGAGACTAACTATCTGCTTTTGCTCTACTCACAGTCTCAATCCACGTCCCAACCTCTTAAATGATACTGCACTCCTGCACATGTGTCAATAAAATTACTTATACATAGAATTATATCGGAAATGTCTTGTGCAACGAAATGCACTTTAATGATAATATAAAATCCCGATAAACATGTATTACGCAGGAAGTAATCAAACCTAAGTTAAGAGTTCTCTTCCTTTATTTAAATGTACTAATTTTGCCTTTAATTAATTCCTTTATTGGCATTGGCATTGGCATTGTTGTGTTCCTTTTGCTGTCCCAAAAGCTTTAACTTATTGTAATCTAATTTTAGTGTGCTAGACGATATAGCATGCTAAAACCTTGGTATCAAGGTCTAACGGTCAATCTTTTAATAGCAAGTATTGACTTACACTTTAAGGATACCTATTAATCCTTTTTTGCTCCTTTTATCATTTCGTTGTTTATTTTTTCAGGTAAAGCACGTTTCGTCGTTCTTTCAAATGGTGTAGCCTTACTAAAATAGAAAGCTTAGCTTCTTTTTAAAGAAATTAGCTGCCATGCTTTAAAATACTATCAACTACGACAGAGTCAGATCCACTTAAATAAAAATCTGTAAATCTTGTAAAATCTTCTTAATTCCGCAGTACTTATGTTCATTGGCTAAAAGTTAAGTTTTATCTCTTGCGTAGCTTGTTAGTATCCATTATTGAAGCTAGTATTTGTGAAAAGTACAACGTAGATTAGAAACTGGAACGGGCGTAAAATAGTTTATATAGCTTTTCTTAATCGAATCTTTATTTTATTTCTGTTTTGCTTGACCAGAACGTTTGTCAGTAAATTACGGAAGCGACGAGTCCTCGCTGACAATACAAGCTTAAGTTAACGATGACACCACAAAGTAAAAGTGTTATAATTCAAGTGAGAACAAAACCTCGTAATATTGTTTATTACCTAGTAATTTTTTTTCGTCATCAGAGTATAAACAAACAGTAAGGCGGCGTAGTACATATACATCGTAGTTTTTTTAAAATGTCAGATAATTACCTACTACTTCACGTAGATAGTTTTACACTTTATACCATTAGGCTCTTCTTACATAACAGTTTATTACACTTGTTGACATTCCACTGTACTTGCCATTGTCGTTTTATGGACAACCTATCGTAAAAAATACAGATGTATGGTTGTTTCTCTAATAAAGGACCCTGTGTTGACTAAACATATTCCAACGTAATACCTATGTAAGTTATAGGCTATATAGAATAATTTAATCGAACAGGAGATGCGATGCAATGTGATTCAGTGAGACTGTGAGACAGCGAAGAAACAAAGCAAAATAAAACAAAATTACTTTTCAATCTCGACACACTGCTACTATTGCTTGTACCTCTTAGTACTTTATGTGCCACCGTGACTCGTTATACATAAAACTTTTCTCTACAAAATGCATAGATAGTTTTAATTAGTATTAGTAGATTATCAATTGTGAATTTATGACTAAGTCAGATCCGTGTAAAAAATAGGCTATTATTTAGACGCAATAGTTCAAGGTTGGTACTCGCTTGCTTATTTATATGTACTTGTGAAAATTTAAATAATTTTTTTGTTCAACCCTCCGATGCGTTCTGGGTGTGGGGTATATATAGTATTTCTATATCAAAACATTTTGATGACAAGTCTGAGTTAAAACTTTAGGGTGACATTAGTTCTGTTCTGTATATAGGTATATGTATGTACATATGTGGTGCTTCTGCATGGATCCAGATTGAAATGAGACCGAGATACAATTGCGCACGCACAGAAATACTTATATTATTTATGCGTTTAAACGTTCTTTATGACTACGTAAAAGTCCAGTTCACGAATTGATACTTAGGTTGGGACAAATTATGACTTGGCTGCCGTATTATATTGCCTGGTAGGGTCATGCTAGCATTTTTTCTGTGTTGTGCCTGAATTTATTATATGTTTATGCGTTCCTCAGCCCACTTGCTTGCTCTGTTCAATTATTGATACTTATGTAGGTAGGTACCTACTCACGATTAGTATTTGTACTGACTTGACTTGTTCAAATGGTCCATTACACAGGGATGAGAAAAAAAAAGATTCTGTCCGCTCGGTGATTTGTTTACAAAATTCAGAATATGACAGTACATGTTATACAAGCTACGTAATAACCTAGTGTTTCAAGGGTTTGGATTGCTATTGGCAATAAAGGAGCGGAAGACAAAACAACGTCTGAGTACAGTCCAGACTTAGGGAACATTTTCAGTCTTTGATTTTTATAAAGTTGGTTTTATTATCCTGAGATACTAAAAGCTATCTTTGACTTTTGCTGATGTCCAAAGATTCTAACTGAAGGAATGAGAGGTCCTGCTAAAAGTAGAGAGTTTTTAAAACACGAGGGAAAAAAATTGAATCCAAAATCTCTCTTTTCCCCTATCATCATCATCCCTATGTATGTATATGTATTTTGTTTTGTTCAATAAAAAACCTTTTCTACATTGACTTTATAGTTGATTATTATTAGGTATTTAGGGAAGTACTAATGCCTTAGATAAGTTATAGACTACTGACTGTATATTTATAGTACAAAATAGTCGTTGAGTGCATGGAAGTATGATGGTGGTCCTAGCCAAACTCGGGTCTATCTATAAAGCTGCACACGGTGTGAGCTGTAAAGTAGTATAAATTTTTATTGCATGAAAACTAAGCTGTCCCTTATCTCTTCTCTGTGGTTTGGTTCGCGCACAACAATTACTCTAGACCACAATTAGTTTCCTCGCTCATCCTACTCTCTGTTCCCTTTGAGTGTGTTGTAGTTGTGAGTGTAGTGTAACTGTATAGCATAGCTAATTACATTATATTGTTATTTGAGCAAAGTACCTATTAAATGACCAAGTTAGATATTAGAATGGAATAATTATTGGAAGTTATTATTGTACTTGGAATTATCTTGTAACTTCCTAGCTCAATGTAGTATGGTATGGTATGGTGTTCCTGTCATTTTCATTCTGTCGTTTTTTACGTCCTTTTTGGTCTTGTCTTCGAACGGAAATAAAAAAAATATGTGTGTGCTGTCTAGTGAGCTGGCTTTGCTGTGTTCGTATAATAGTATTCAAATTAATTGTAAGCTCCTCAGTTTACATAATATAATAACTCACCGGCACTCCACTTCTACCACGTATATAAGTATGTATGTACCTATGTAGGTTTTCAGTTATATATATATGTATATTACTAGATTTTTACGTCTACTATTTTTGTGGTGCCAATGCCAACTGTGGATTATGGAATTGTCAGTATGTATGTACGTTGCATGTAGGAAGCGACAAGAAAGCTTTGTTTTCCTTTTCCTCCATTAGTCTATCCTCTTCGCTGCCTGGACTGTCAGTGATAAGAAATAGTATGATGAAAGGGATTTTTGTCAATCTCTTCACGTATTAAGCTGTCACATCTTCTGTTCAAATCCTTCCTCTAGCTGCTCCACATATTGCACTTGTAATATACATATGCTTTTGACGGTTTAAAATCCAGAATATGTAGTATGTATGTATGTAGATACCAAAGCATTTAGGAGCTCGACCACTCGATTTATAAAATATATTCTGTGCGATTACTGTGATTAGTCAAAGTTTTGTTGTTGAGTCGTAATACCTACTACTGCACGAAGTATGCATTTATAGTTCTTTTAGGGTTTTATGTATTAAATTGTATTCAAGTACCTAGTTTGAAAATGATAAGCAGTTGAGTTGAGTCAAAAGGAAATCATCCATATCCTTCTCTGCCTAGGGGTCAAACTAAGAGAGAGAGAGAGAAAGAAAAAATGCCTCGAATAATATTGTGTCCATCACTTATTCATAATATAATTATTTCCATTTAATTTTCTTAGCACGACATGATCATCTATAGTAGTAAGAAATAAGAAGAAAGAACAGAACGATAGATCAGTAATGAATAGCATTACAGATTGATACGCACAGATGTACATAAAGCTTAGGCATATGTGGGCACACTGCATGTACATACTAATTGTACATACGAACACAGCTGCTTCATCAGCTTCTGGTGGTAGTGGTAGTGACGAGGAAGTCAAAAGTCAGGGATAAATATATTCATTAATTACATGAATTTCAATCCTACTCAGTTTTTTTTGGATAGAAACTGCAAGGAAAGATTACTTGAGGGAACAAAGTAAAGATTTATTATGGTACTCGCAGCGATAGACTGGTGATGAGTGGTTACAGCAACGTATGCGTGTTAGTTAACTGTAGATTACACTCGGAGTCATTAAGCAATGACGCTCTATTTTTTATCGTTGCGTTTGAACAAAGGGGCATTGAATACGTGAAATACGTACTAGGAACGAAGTTCATGGTATGGGTAAGAACTACATGCAGTTTTATCTATTTAAAGAGGTTGGGATGTGAGACGAGAAGAGAGAGAAAATACTAATAGGTAATTAAATGACATGGAATACATAGGTACTACATCCGATACCGATGACTGGAAAAGTTGTTCTACAGATATCGGAAAAAGTGCATTTTATCGGTGCTCATTGTTAGTAGTGAAGACTCAATGTATTGCTTATTGGATGAGATAGGAAATGATACTAAAATATTTTGTCAAATCTCTCTAAAGAAGATGATTATGCCGACGTGGATTGGTGTGGTCCGGAATCACGAGAATGCGTCAACTGTGGGGCCGTGTCAACTCCCCTGTGGCGACGGGACGGCACGGGTCACTATCTATGCAATGCTTGTGGTCTGTATCATAAAATGAATGGAATGAATCGTCCACTCATCAAACAACCTAAAAGAATAGTGAGCAGTTAATTACGAAAAACAAAATCTTACGCATTGCTTCCATTTTTAAATTCATAAGTGAAGAATGAGGGTTACACTATTGCTAAATTAAAATTAATCTAAACGAATTAACGAGTAGAGTGAAAATGACAATTTAACTAAACCTTTTAAACCTTAATTGCCCGTCTTTGCTAAACCCGGAAAATGAACAGACGCCTTGAAAAAACAAGCATGCTTACAGGCCTACCATAGCCTGATATTTTTGTTTGATTTTTCCATCGGCTCGGCTGACACAAATGCAGTGTGTACGGGTTTAGCATCGCGGATAGTAAAATGTGCATCTACTGTGTAAATGATAATAACAACGTTTCGACGTTCCGTTAGACAGAAGGACAGACAGAGGAAACTTGATGTAAAACAAAAAACAATAATGTTGTCCACGTCGTAAATCCGTCTTTGTTCTTTTTCTATGCAGGTTCAGGCAGTTTCTCGACAAAATCAAATCATCGAGACGGATTTGCGACGCAGCCTAAACAAAGACTGGTACGTCCATCCATTCGAATTCAATAATAAAATTAATATTTACCTGCATAACTTTGCACGGCTCTATCATCAAATCCCTATAATTACATGTATACCATTTATATCATTATATTCTACTAACTACTCATTCTTCACTTGTGTATATTTTCATTTTTGACTTTATTCAATTCAGTAACATTCTTTGACTTGCTTGTTATTTTATTTACTTTTATAATCTAATGATTATGGCTATCATTATACTTATGAAGGTCTTTTGGTTTGTTTTGTTAGACTCATACATGTTTTTCCTTGTCTGTTCTTCATTGAACGTATTACAGAGTGCCTCAAGGCGTCAGGGTCTTTTATGCTCAAATTGTGGGACGGAGAAAACTTCCTTATGGAGACGAAATCAAATGGGAGAACCAGTCTGCAATGCTTGTGGGCTTTACTTTAAACTTCATGGGATCAGCCGACCACTAGCAATGAAGAAAGATTCAATTCAGACGAGGAAACGTAAACCAAAGAGTAGTAACAGTAGCAATGGAGCCAAAGGAAATATTAATAGTAATCATCATGGAAGTCATTCCGTTATTCAGGCGTCTCCACCTTCATCAGGTACGGCTTCGGCTTATTAAATATATACATTTTCGTAACAATTTATTATTGATCTTATATACATTTATATATGTATCTAATGATCTGCTTTACGAAATTCCGTTTTAACTAGAGTAGTTACATGTCATAATTCCGTATACGCATTCTGTATGGTCAAAAAATAATAAATTTTTTGTTATATTGTTTTATATTCAAGATTTGCTCAAAAGCGTACTAACCGTGGGACAAGCAGTGAACACGAGTAGTTTGTTACCTTTAACCTCCTAGAAAAGGAATAAAATAGGATATCTTACATAATATTTTGAATTTCGAACTGCATAGGACTAATAAACACAAGTATGTTATATATTTAAAAAGATGAGTAAAACATTAGATGTTTAACAAATTATTCATACCATATAAGTAAAGTACTAGATGTTTAGAAAATTGACTATTACAATTAAATATTCATAATCGTAAGACTACACAATACAATAGATATACGAATTAATTAAGAATCGTACTTTTGTTCGACGTATTGTTTGTTGTTCAACTTTATAGTTATTATTGATTAGACTAAAAAGATAATTACAATGCAAAGTATGTAAATTATTTAATAAAATATATAATCCATTTATTTAGTAACGTTTTTGTCCACCCGTAACACGGCGTTTAAATCTTCTTCCAGGTCTCTGTCATAGCATCAAACAATTATAAAATTAAGCGCATTTACAGTATGTTTTTTAAGCATTTGGTATTAGATATCTTATTTTCTTAAAACATATTGACAACGTTATGATTACTTTGGAAGGGTCTGGTGGAGTCGGTTTTAATCCCATCAGTGGCACAACTAAATTTGGATCACAATTTTGTGGTTCATTTGGATTTCTGACGCAAGTTGCCAAGAAGGTAGATCCGAGTTCTCCAGGGTTGCTGTAGTTTTCAGATGCTTCCCCTATGTCACCACATAATGCCTCAGTCCCCTGATTGCAGTCAGGAAGGCCTATAGCTTTCTTAAAAACATTTGTCAAAATTTTTGTAACCAGATTGGCTGTTATATCGTGTCCGCACCAAGAGTTTGAACAAGCATTTGAATTTTGGTATCCCCCGAAATTCGTCGATTGTTGGCCCGGTTGACTCGGGTACATGGACTGTGATGCCATCTGTCCAGCTTGTTGCTGATATTCAGGTGAGGTTGGATCCATCATGGAACGTCTATCGTTTGGTGACTGATAACCAGGATGATACGAGTTAACAAATTCCGGGTGGACTGGGGATAGAAATGGGCTGTCCTGATGGTTTGCAGGCATTTCTTGATTTTGAATAGGAGAGCCTGATACATATTGATTTGGATATAAGTATGGTGTGCCATGAGAAAAATTAAGATCACCATAAGCTGGTTTACTGGGACAAATCTGTTCGCAAACTTCTGCTAAGCAGTTAAGGAATGAGGAGCAATCTGGGTAACAATCGCCTGTCTTTGGCTGTGGACACTGGTTATTTAAAGGATTCAAATAACTGGGCGATAGCGGCCTAGAATATTCTGGATTACTTCCACGATCCGTGCCAGGATTTTCTGATCCCTGGAAATCACCAGATGTTTGCGAGACTTCGTCGATACTCTTATTCCTGCGCTTCGTACCAGGATCAGAATGCTTTTGTTTCCGGGGATGATGCGATATTGGCGGATTTGGATCAATGTTACTGCTTTTTTTCTTTTTGTGCTTTTTCCGTTTGTTGATGTCAGTGCCAGTACCAGTGTCGATACCAGGACGAAGCTCACCTGCTGCATTAGGGTCTGATGAAATGCCTATGCCTATCCTGACCTGTGTTAGCTCACGAATCGGGGAAGTAAAAGAATCAACAAATTCAGCCGTAAAAATGGTACTTATATTCTCGACAGATGGTTTCGGAAAAGTTACATGGGAATTGGATGTTACGATTGCAGCACCAGTTTGTCGCACTGATGGACCCATCATCGGTCCTTCTAAAGACTCGTACACTACGACTGAGGTTATCAACTCTTCGTTAGAAGGGTAAAGTTCAGGCTCGCGTGAAGAGTTAAACTTTTTTTGTCGGGAGCGTTTCCTTTCACGTGATTCACCTCCAGGAGACCGGGGACGGCTTCTGTCGTACGAGGAGCGTTGCATTCCAGGCGATTTATCCCTACCAGGAGACCAGGGAATATTTTTGCCGTAAGGGGAGCTTTGCCCAAGCGAAGATTTATACTTAGCAGACGTTGAGAGTTTTCTATCGTACGGGGAGGGTTCCCTTCTGGGTGATGCATTTTCAGGAGACCGGGGGCGACTTCTATCGTACGGAGAACGTTCCCTTCTCGGCGATCTATTTCCAGGAGACCGGGGGCGACTTCTGTCGTACGGGGAACGTTCCCTTCTTGGCGATCTATTTCCAGGAGACCGGGGGCGACTTCTGTCGTACGGGGAACGTTTCCTTCGCGGTGATTTACTCCCAGGAGACTGGGGACGACTTCTACCGTACGGAGAGCGTTTCCTTCTCGGTGATTTATTCCCGGGAGATCGAGTAGCCCCAGGAGGGTTTAAACTGTGTCTACTCTGCATCACCGTCATTGAAAAACCATGCTCCCAATAGGGTTGATAGATCTCAGTTTGTGTTGGGGCATCACAACGCTTTTTGGAAGGATTACATTGTATAGGATACATTTTAGAACCGGAGACGTTAGGAATGCATAATTCACCATCCTCACATTGGTTGCAGCCTGTTTGGTGACAAGAAGGAGTAAATTTGAAGATACAAATATCTTCAGGAGGATTACAACATGGCTCACCCTGCAATTGAGTAGGACGGCAGCTATTTCGTGCTCTCCGTGCTTGACAATGACAGCGGACTGGCATGCACTTTTGTCTATAATGTGAAAGAGGATGAACAGCAGGATATCTATTTCTAGGACGAGCTGGGAAATTAGCACAGCATGGGACATTTACTTCTGTACACTGTGGTGGAGAACTGTGGGCAATAGGCGGAGAAAACTGACTAAATATTTGCTGTGCTTCGCTTGGGCTCAATACAATTTCCTGGTGGGCATTTCCATTTTGCCAACACTTTTCATATTTTGCTACGCCAGCTTCAGGTTGGAAGTTTTTCCTATTTTGAGGAGCAAATGCTTGCTTGAAATAACTTGCTGGCTTGTATCCAGTTGACTGGCAGCAACAACCAGCTTGACAACAGCATCGTCGCCCACAGCAGCACCTCGGTCGGCAACACTGAGTTGGTCTTTTCACATAAACACAACCCATTGGTGTGGGATTGAAAGAAGTTTTACTGATCTCTGCTTGAATTACAATCCGGCTATCTACTTTTCCAAATTCTTTGACTGACTTTTTCCCCGACGCAGCCACCAAGACTATAAAATCATGTTGATGTCGAGGTAACTTACTTGGAATATTCCTTTTGTCCAAACTGCAACAATCTATTGAGCTTTCACTTTGCTTAGCAGTCGGTGAAAACACGCTTTCCTTTAAGAGCAAGCTGGGCAGAATTTTGCGTAAGCTCTGTTTAGAATAATGCATATTCTTAAGTAGTCTGCAGTGCTTCTTTCTGGACGAGTAAAGTTGGTACTTTAGTTTCTTTTTATTCATCTGTTTCTGTTTAACAATCTGACAACAGTTCCTACCTTCAAAATGTTTCGCGTTAATCATGAGAAGGGTTTCGTCCACTCCTACACCATCGATTTCAGGTTCAACGTCTCCCATTTCGTTTGTAGTATGATGCGGATGCGGAACGTTTCCCTCCGACATGCCCTCAGTTATTGGATTCTGAATACGATGGTACTTTGCTCTTATTTGGTTTTCAAAATTAATTGGCTTGTGATCATCATGTTCTTCGTGCTCGGTATGATGAGCGCACGAACCGGCACCGCAGCCGACATTGCTACTCTTTGTCTCACACACTACAATTTCCCGCACATCTTCGTATGTGTAGTGAAACCGTTCTTTATTGCAAAAGTAATTAGCAAGAGACTGCGGTAATGTCCGAAATTGACAAAGTAACGGTATGGTAAAGCAAACTACGAGTCTTACAGCAAGATTCGTAGTAGTGAAAACTCGGTATTCCGGCTCTTTGCTTTTTCCGGCTCGAGATTCATGGCAAAATCCCTATGCTTACAATTAGTATTAATAGCCACTTTGCTTAGTACCGGAATTCCATATACCGGGTACAATTTTAAACCGGTCACTAAAACTGGTCCGCTGGCATACTAACGTGTTATATACATCCTTTAAACGGGGTAAGCTAAGTGCTCTGTTATTTTAAGGATACTGGGGCATGCTCCATCTTTGCTAACATGCTGGTACGCTCAGTTACTATGATTCGAAATCTTACTGTTCTAGCCTGTTTATTCCATCAAATCAAGGTTTTTTTATCTAACGGTGCATGGCTTTTTATCTGAGGATACATGGAATAATGCCGTATTTTTTTATCTTGTGACTGTGATGTACCTACCTAGTATAATTGTGCCAATTACTCGTTTATTGTTGCGTGCAAGTATTACCATTGTTACATTATGTTACACCCATAGAAAAAGCCCAATATTCTTAGCTTGGAAGACAAAGTTTTACTAACTACTAGTAAAATTGGACGTGGGTACACTTAAGCACAGCTTGCAAAAAAAACTTGAGGCATCCAAGTAATGCAAAATTCTTAAATAAGATACTAATAATTTGTTAATGTAAAATATGTATGCTCCTTAGCCTGATCTCAATAAACAAATTGCTTTATTGGTTTTGAAATCTTTTTACTTTTAGGTGCACTGTAACTACGTTCTAGATATACCTAAGTGGCCAAACTTTAAACAGGCCATAAATAATCGGCTCGTTCAGAAGTATATCGAGTTTCCACTATATGTATTTATTATCTTTACTATTACCGTTAATTACTTTATCGGGCATTACCTGTGTGATTTGCTTCGCTTGTCGAGTAGCAAGTTTGTGAATCTGCTTCAGAGTTGTTTTTTAATTCTTTGTCTTGACCGGAGTCGTATGTTTGAGGTGATAAATTTATAATCTCAAAGCTACTTGTTCCGGTGCATTGGTCTTGAATTAAGGGCGTTATTTGAGTTAAGTTAGAAGTGGAAGTAAAAGCCGATGGCGGCTGTATAACGCTACATCGTGACAGCGAAGAATCAGTTCCAAATTCAGTGTTGTTGGCAAGGAGTTTAGATACTTCAGGCCATTTTTCAGATGCGTATTCTCTGATTGACGATACATTAGGTTTCGCTTGATTGAATGCGTTGTTCTGTTTTTCGAATAAGTAAGCCGCTGGATAACAGTGTGGTGAGGGATCTAGTATGAAACAGATTTACTCAAACTGACTCTGTAAATATTATTAATAATTATTCTTCATTCACAAATAATGTACAAAAAACAGCAAATAATTCTAGTAATAATTAATGATGGAGTTAAGACTCAAGTCAAGCAGATAGTTTGGCTTAGGCTTATTTATAATTTATAAACCAATCGTCAAGACTTCATTATTAATCGTGTTTCCGGTAAGAATAGGGTCCTATTCCCTGCAGTGACTGCCCCAATGTCACTCATACGTGACTTCATTGCGAAATATAAAGCAGTGGCCAATCCAGACTATGTCAGTAAGCTTAAAATATTGTCTGTATGCCACACTGATTACTTCCCACCATTTTATAAAGGGTAAACACGGTCACTGACCTAGAGCGTGCTTGAGGGATGTATCTGAGATACTTAAGGGATGTTTGACGGATGTATCAGGGAAGTATAATGCGTGTGCGACTGAGTCGTGGGTGTACACTGTCGACAATTCAGTCGTCCGGAGCATATAGCTTTTTTTCTATTTGGCTGAAGGGACCCTTATAGGCTTACTGTAAGCCATGTTCACTGCCTATTGCATGCAAAATATGCTATTGATAGGTCGTCAAGCGAATACCCAGTAAGAGCCATCCCAGGTCTCAGCCAGGACACCCGTCAATGTCGTCATTGCACGGAGAATGCAACCGAAACTTTACACCATGTCCTTGGATGCTGCCCAGAGGCTACCTACTCAGAAACGCGTGACACAATGAAATCCTGCGCCATTATTTTTCCAAACTATCTCAGGAAAAAACTGGAAAGTTCAGGAAGAGATCCCGTGCCCACCGCAATGCAAACGAATCGATAACCTTTGCTTTCCAGAAGGCTCCAAAAAAGGATACATCCTCGACCCAACCGTACGCTTTGAGACAGGAAAAGAACAAGCAAAAGAAGTAGATGTAGAAAAGAGGGCCTGCTACGAAGACTGTATCCCCATCTACCTAGAAAAATACCAACTGGACAGCATAGAAATCATCGGTATTCTAGTAATAAGAATAATAATTTTATTCATTGGGTCGATTTGACCGTTTCGGTCCATACAACCTGACTCAACCAGTCACTGTGGGTGAG